>RJWM01013234.1:0-54074 GCA_004363535.1 Dasyprocta punctata | reverse complement strand
TTGAATAACCCAATTTCAGTTAATGAAATTGAAAATGTAATTAGAACTTTACCAACAAAGAAAAGCCCAGGTTCTGATGGATTCACTGCTGAATTCTACAAGAAATTTAGGGAAGACTTAATGCCATCACTCCTCAAACTCTTCAATGAAATTGAAAGGGCAGCAAGTCTCTCTAACTCATTCCTGGAAGCAAGTATTACCCTAATACCAAAACCAGAGAAAGACTCAACCAAAAAAGAAAATTACAGGCCAATCTCCCTAATGAACATAGATGCAAAAATCCTCAATAAAATACTGGCAAATAGAATGCAACAAGTCAAGTGGGATACATCCCAGGAATGCAGGATGGTTCAACATACATGAATCAATAAATGTAATACACCATATCAACAGAGCCAACAAGAATCACATGATCATCTCAATAGATGCAGAAAAAGCTTTCGACAAAATCCAGCACTCATTCATGATAAAAATCCTACTGAATATCAGAATAAATGATCTCTGCCTTAACCTGATAAAAATCATATATCATAAACCAATGGCCAACATCTTATTAAATGGAGAAAAACAAGACAGGGTGTCCATTATCACCACTGCTACTCAATATTGTTCTGGAAACATTAGCCAGAGCAATTAGACAAGAGAGAGAAATAAAAGGAATAAGGATAGGAAAGGAAGAAGTTAAAGTATCATTATTTGCAGATGATATGATACTCTACATAGAAGGCCCCCAAAAATCCATTGAAAGACTTCTAGATATAATAACCAAATTCAGTAATGTAGTTGGATGCAAGGTCAACACTCAAAAATCAATAGCATTCTTGTACAGAAACAACAAACTCACTGCGACAGAAAATAAGGGAAACCCCACCCTTCACTATAGCATCCAAATAAATGAAATATTTAGATATCAATCAAACAAAAGAAGTAAAAGATCTATACAGTGAAAATTACATTACTCTGAAAAAGGAAATCAAAGAAGATTTCAGAAAATGGAAAGATATTCCCTGTTCATGGATAGGAAGAACAAACATTGCGAAAATGGCCATTCTTCCAAAATTGTTAAACAGATTTAACACATTTCCAATCAAAATACCTCACAGAGCTGGAGAAATCATCCCTAAAATTCATCTGGACCCAAAAGAGACCTAGAATAGCAACAACAATTCTGGTTAACAAAGGTAAGGCAGCAGGCATCACAATCCATGACAAATTTATTGCAAAAGCTCCTGTCATAAAATTAGCATGGTATGGCAATAAAAACTGATCTGAAGATCAATGGAATAGGTTAGAAGATACAACCACAACTACAAACACTCAGCTACGTCATCTTTGACAAACAGGCCAAACATGTACACTAGAAGAATGACAACCTCTTTATTAAGTAGTACTGGAAAAACTGGCTTTCTATATGCCATAAACTAAAACTAGATCCATGTCTATCACCATGCAGTAAAATAAAGTCAAAATGGAACAAAGATCTGAATATTAAAACACAGACACTAATCTGCTGGAAGACAAAGTAGGCAAAAATCTTGATGACATAGGAGTAGGCAAAGAATTCATGAACAAAATTCAAACTGCACAGGAAATACTTCCCAAAATAAACAATTGGGATCTGATCTTATTAGAAAGTTTTTGCATGTCAAAGGAAATCTCCAACAGAGTGAAAAGAAAACCCATGAATTGGTAAAATATCTTAGCCCACTGTCCATCAGACAAAGGATATCTATCTAAAACATATAAAGAATTTAAAAAAATCAGGTCCCCAAATTTCAAGGACCCAATCCAAACATGAGCATCTGAGATGAATAGACATTTCTCAGATGAATAAATACAAATAGCAAATAAATACATGACAAATGTTCAGCATCAATGGTCATTTGGGAAATGCAAATTAAAACAACACTGAGATTTCATCTCACCCCAGAAAGATTGGCCAAGGTCAAGAAATCAACCAATAGCAAATACTGGAGGTGCTGTGGGGAAAAAGGAACCCTTCTCCACTGTTGGTGGGAGTGTAGGCTGGTATAACCACTGTGGAAATCAGTGTGGAGATTCCTCAAGAAGCTAGGATTAGAGATTCCATTTGACCTAGGTATTCAGCTTCTGGGCATTTTCCCAGAAGAACTGAAAACTTCATACTACAGTGATATATGTACGCCCATGTTTATACCAACAGAATTTGTTATAGCCAAATCTTGGAAACAAGCCAAATGCCTATCAACTGAGGAATGGATAAAAAACATGTTATTTTTATACAAAATGGAGTACTACTCAGCTAAAAAGAAAGATTGCATGGAGACTTTTATAAGTAAATGGACATGACTTGAGACCATACTCATAAGTGAAATAAATCAAACTCACGTGTAAATACAATATCATCTCCCTAGTGTAAGAAACTGAAAATATATATGCAACCCAAAATGTACTGTGTAAGCATATGAAACTGCTCAAAGAGAAATAACTGGGATAGGGGAAAGCAGGAAAGAAGGAAGGGAAAAGGAAAAAGACACAAAATTTGTACATATATACATATATATATATGTATATATATGATTGCTACAATGACGATACTATGAATTGTATTAGTTATTGGAAAAGAACAGTTAATACCCATACGATTAGAACAATTTTACATGTCTATATCTGTTAATCTAAACAACCCTTTTGAAGGTAACGATATGCAACATTAAAACCATTGTCAAATTCCTATCATCTTGCTTTGTAAACCTATACTGTTATTATATTGGATTTATTGCTGTTTGCTTGTCTCTTTTGCTTTTTGTTTTTCCTTTCTGTGTCTTTTCTCTCTTAAAAAACAAGGTTAACAGTAAAGCAAAATGTAAAATGCAAACACCCAGTATAACTCAAAAAGAAATTTCTATTTAACAGATTATTACAAAAAGAATCTGTTTTATACATTTGTTAGAGAAGAAAATGTAGTGGGGAGGAATGAAATGTTTTGGTAAAAAGCAAATTCTGGCCCTTCTGTTGAGGGTATCGACATTTACAGATTACTTTTCTTCATGATATATGCTAGTAAATGACAAATACATGTAATAAAGATCAGATAAGTGTTATTCAAAAGAAAATTTAAAGATATAACATTCAACAATTAAACTGGATAACATACATGTATACACAGACACACAGAGAAAGATGCCATAACTAACTTTCAAGTGAAAAAGTCACAGCAATGTATCATATGCTTCATTTATATGATGCAAATGTGTGCATGTATGTATTTCTGCACCATAACAGGTTTATGTATGACCTTTATCTTTTAAATACTTCTTCTGAATGTCCTAATTTTTACCATTCCCTTTCCAAATATTAAGTATGTTTTGATTTTATACCTTCATGCTTATTTTTCTAATTATGGAAATGATACAGTTCATTGAAAACAATAGGTTAAAGAATAAGTAATATCTAATACCGAGTGTGCTTCTTACCTACTTTCATCCATAGATTTATTGTGGTAATTGTTTTAACTGCATTTTCAAAGAATTTACTGTATTTCTTTTTTCATTTTTCCCTTATCAGGATTGTTATAGTATTTTCACATATTTTATTTGATTTGCTTACCTAACTAATTACTAGCACAAATGAAATTTCAGAATCTTCTCATGTATCACACAAATGTGCCTCACTATAATTTAGAAAGAGGAGATAAATGAGAAGGTTTAGATCAGGCAGACAAAAGAGCATAGACCTGTGACTCTGGGCTCAGACCTTCTGGATTTGAAGCCTGAATCGACTTTTGTGACAGTTACTTAGTTTTCAGTGCAAAATCATTCTCATTTGTGAAGTAGGGTTGACAATGACATCTAATGTTTCTTCCTTTCTAATTTTTTTTCCATGCAGATGGGGGTCTTCTCATTTAAAATTCTTGTTTCTTCTCCTCCCCAGTACTCAGGCTTTTTTGGATGCCAAAGGGGCTACATTAGGGTTAATGGCACTGTAATATACTTAGATTAGAAATTTTAAGGAGCCCCTTTCAATCACGAGTTAGAAAAAACAAAAAGATACCGCCAAAAGCAAGGACTCCTTTTGACCTGTTGTTCTTTCTGGGGAACCATCTGACCGAAGATAGCAAGTGTCCTGCACTGCCATCAATTCTAGGCAGTGGACAAATCACCTGAGATTTCCCACTGCCAGTGAGTGTAGCTTATTTCTCTCACACAGATGTGGATCACATTGTTTGTGGCAGCTTTTTTTTAAAACTAAAAGGTGATGTTTAAGTCATTTAATGCATTCCTCTTTTCCTACATCTCAGTTGGTACAGATTAGAGGAAATAAGCAAACTGCTGTTTAATGGGTTCCACTTCCACACCTCCCACACAGAAGGCTGAAGAACAATTGTCTCTCATTGTACTCAGAAAATGGTGCTTTTGATGTACAGAAGTATATACTTACAAGCATAGATATATAAACATAAATATAGATGCATGTGTATACAATTATGTGGTTGTATATGCACATGTATAAATGATTAGATTATGTCATATATTAATTTTTAAGTTGTGTTACTTCCTGATGCTATAAATTTTATTGTTTCTTATGTAATATTACAATAACTGGTCAAGATTACCATAAGTGATGTAATGGGGACTAATCACCAGCATTAGGCAGAATCAAAAGGCACCCCATAGTCGTGTAACTATGAAGCTTTACCTGAACATGTGTGCTTTAGTGAGACATGAATTTATAAAGCAAAACATGCCAAGTCACTGAAATTATTCACCTCAGACAGGTAGAAATGCAATGCCAGCAAGTGATAGAAATTATTTTTTACCTTACCCAACTTCAGATAGATTTAAATGTATAAAACAGAATGTAATTTGCAATAATTTACAAAATGTGTGAAGAAAAAGTGCCATTACGCATGTACATATAAATGCCCACATATGTATATATTAACTAGTTTATCCTGAGAAATTAGAATTTATATACATTTGGTTTGGATACCAATGAACCTTATATTGTACATTAGATATAGAATTTGACTCTGTATTTATAAGTTCACTTATGATCAGTACAAATTCTAGTTTATTCCATAACCACAATTGCCTTATGATCAGTAATCCACATTACAATATCATTTCTATGAATGCCATTCTGTGTATTTTGACATTGCAAATATAAAAGTTTTCTATTTTCTTTGTTGCACCAAAATATAAAATACGATTTAATTACACTCTTGCCATTTTAAAGACATCTTATAATTTAGTTAGAAAAGTATTACCTATCTATACAAAAAATTAAAATCATCCGCCATTGTTACTTCAATATTTATGGTTGGTAACAAAACAAGCAGTTCCATTCCTAACCCATTCTAGACATATCAGGCCCACAGATGAAAGTACTTTCTGAATATGCTTTAAAGGCACAGGATAAATAGTATAATATTATGATACAGACTAACAGAAATAATCAGCATATGTTTTTGTCTCTACTGAATAACTTTTGCATAGTCTATGGTTTTACTTTGATACTTGGAAAAGTAAAAGAAATTATTCCAAAGGAAAAAATTCAAAGGCTAGTAAACAATGTTTTTGTTACAGGAGAAAAGCAAGTAAAATTCAAATGTTAATGCACTTCATTCAAACTACGTAATTCAAATGAAATTGGGTAAAAGATATCTGGAATACATAATAAAATACGTATTTGAGTACCAGTCATACGTAAAAAATTTCATATTTACAATAACACATGAATGACCCTGCATTTCTGGGTAATATGAGCTCATCCCTGCACGTTAAATTTCTTTAAAATATATTCTTGCTGTTTAAATTTTCCTTCAGTGTGCATGATTTTAGTAGTTCACGTTCAACACGGTACCTACAGGATTTCCATATTAATAAAACAATCTTACCACACACTGAACTTAATGTCAGAGACCCTGTCATCTCAAATTACATCTGCTTCTTCCACTCAGGTGCATATTTTTGTACAATTCATCTCCTTTTCTTCTTTTTCTCAGATATGATATTTTGGAATCTTTTGTTATGTAACACAACTGTCAGTAAGTTGGGGTCCTTTTTTATCAGCAGAAAAATAGACTGAAGAAAAATACATTGCGTTTTTAATCAATGAACGAGTAAACACCATGTTTAATCTCTCTGCAATTAAAACATAAGACGGGCATTTGTGGATTGTTCCGCGGATGAGTTTATAGCAAAATGTGACATTGGGAGGTGAAGCCTGGTCTGAGGGGGTGGTCACTGGTGGTGTGGCCTGCAAGAGTAGATGGCAAAAACTTGAATTGCAAGTAACTTCTTCTGCGTGTATTCAGCAAGACGAACAAGCAGTTCTAAGAAATTTTAACTTGATAAACATGTCTTACAATAGGAGTAGCATGTAACTCATAACGTCATACGATCACAGCTGAGCTAATGATTTTTCTCTCTCCCTCACCCTCTCTCTAAGGGACTGTGGATGATCAGGTCCCAACACTAAGAGATCATGGAGGAGATCTCATCTGCAGAGAAGGAAGAGAAAAGGCAGAGGAATTCCTCCCATCAAATTTTTATAGGCAGCTGAGTTAGGCAGAAATATTATAGGCAGTCAGACAGGGCTAGGCCCTTGAAGGAGCCAGCGCAGAAGATGAGATACCTTGCAACTGTGGGTCAGACAGACACCTCACACTGTGGGCCAGACTTCATGACAAAAGATCAAACAAATGCATCCACATGCTTCCTAAGGATTGATAGTCTAAATAGGTCTCTATCACCCTGAGGAAGCTGAGTCACTAACTCAACCCTACAGGAAGAGTCAGTGTTCTTTATGCAGGCCCACTTGCTACATGGCTGGTTTCCCCATTTATCCTCAATTTAATCAATTTTACCTGAACAGTTAATCTTATTGGTTGGCAATAGTTCTGTCTCACCTCATGCCCACCTTACCAGTTCCCATGTTTTCCTCAATTTAGACCTGCCTCACTTTGTGGTTTTACTTTATAGAAGTCCCTAAAAAAGAGTCTTTGGCAACCGTCATGGGACCACTTTGGTCTCTTTCTCTCAGACAGAAGTCTTCTTTCTCTCAATAAATATATTCTGTTCTTAATCTCCGTTTTTTCTAAAATTCGTTCTTTGATTTTAGAGCACACGAACTTATACCAGACATCTAGTACGTAGGGAGTTTCTGTCCCGTATACATAATGAGATTAAGGAGCTGTATAAAATGTGGGAAACAGGGCAAAGTTTTGTAGAGAGGCACCACCTGGATAAGACTGTAGCAGTGTGAGTGAAGAGTCTGTTTAATGACAATGCAATGTCACATTCCGTGAAATTCTCAAAAGGATGTAAAAGTCATTGTCATTGGATAGTTCCTTGTTAAAGCTGTGAAAATAGAATAAGATTCCACTGAGCCAATAAATAGCAGTGATTCCATTAGTGAGAGTGAAAGTCACCCTACAAAGTAAGCCTCTTCTCTCATCTTCCTCACACCAGACACAAAGGTTTTCAAAGTTAAGTGCATTTTTCCTTTATATTCTGTATTTTCTTTATTATTTTCATATTACAATATGTAATCATTTTTATGTGAATATTTTTGGGTTGTGGAACCAATCACCTGAGTTTTGATTATTTTTTATGCAGAAATTCACTTTGATATACAAGTGCTTTGAATTACAAGCCTGTTTCCAGAATAAATTATGCTCACAAAGCAAGGTTGAACTACTTCTTCCTCTCTCTTCCTTTGATCTCCTTCTGGTCCCTTGACCAGGGCAGAACTGTTTCTCCTCTGCCATCTCCTGCTGCCATGCTGCCCTGTGTTGAAGCTAGCTGACTATGGACTGAAACCTCTACAAACTTTTAGCACAAATAAACCTTCCCTCCTTTAAACTGGAGGTGTTTGGCATTGTATCTCAGCAATGAGGAGATAACTGGAGATGAATGTGGTTAGAAATTTGGTTAATGCTGGTGCTGAGTGCTGTTCAGTAAAATGGTAGACTCGTAAAAACATTGTGATGTATCTTTACCCACTGTACTCACTGGATCTGGCACATTAATGTGACTTTTAGCTCTTCCCCAATATCAGAATGACTACAAAAGGTAAAATTTTGAATCAATTCAGGAAACTGAGCCAGCTGTAACAGTGTGACTAAAGATACTTGAAAAAGATGATTTCCAAAACTGCTTCATACAATGTCAAGAATGGTGGGATAAGTGTATTCAACACAAAGGGAAATATCTTAGAGGGATTAATTGTAATGTTTCTTTTAATGTAGTAATTTTTCAATTTAAACATTTACTCTATTTTTTTTTATCTCACCATGACTTTTGAAGAGTGCAATGTGAACTTGTCTCCACTCAGTAACTTACCCAAGACTGTGAGCTCTGCAGAGGCACTAATATTCTCATTCTTATAGGTGACAACACAGGTGTAAGTTCCACTGTCATCATCTGTCACATTGGAGATAAGCAAGTTGCTCCCACCCAATAGTGAATACTTTCTAGACCTGTAAGACATAGACATTGATATAGAGTAATTAACAGACATGTGTACCTGGCCAGGTACTTACAGTAATTAACATACATGTGTATCTGGCCAGGTACTTACAGTAATTAACATACATGTGTACCTGGCCAGGTACTTAAAGCTTTAAATGGAGAACTACAAAAGCTCAAATTATACAATTGGAAAGAGAGCCCTGTATTATGGATTTAGTAGCATGTCACTTATTGATCAGAAATTAATACAAGATAAAGTTTATTCATTGTAAGGCTGTGCACGAGAGTCAAAGAAATGAAGTAAAGTAAACTAGAAACTAACATTAAGTCCTAAAAAAAAACCATACACATAATCTAGTCCCATGATCTCATTTTATATTTGAAGACTTTAAGGTTTAAAGATGTGGTTCTCAGACTATAAGACAATGTGCTGTATCTGACATACAATTCAGTGATTTTATATGAGGCTCCATTTCATACTGAACTACGAGCAACTGGTTTTATGCAGAAAACACACCATGAAGTAAGTGCTGAGGCTGTAACCAGATTTCTTATATGCTTCCATGATCTTAGACAGGTCGTGACATCTGATGTGTTGTGATACCTAACAAGCATCACTGTTGTCTAATTACATATTTAAGTTAGATGAAATTTGAAAATTAATTTATGATCTATGAACCTATCTTGTAGAAAATAAATGTGTTAAAAGGAGCATTGCCAGTACTCCAAATCAATGAAATTAATTTCTTTAAGTGAGATCCATTTAATCAAGATGTTTGAGACTAAGTATACCATTCTATTAAGGGCTTACGTCCTCACTGTACATTATTACTAATATTCCAATAATTTAATGCTAGCCACATTCTCCTGTCTTACCTTAAATATTTATTATAGCTGCATTATCAGAGACATAATTGAAGCTAAAAAAATTGTTGAAACCTTATAATGGCACACTACATATTGAACTCAGGAAATATTGGATTCTTTTCCACCCTCATATTTATTAAAGTAAAACTAACAAATGAAAATTGTATTCATGGCTTATAATATGATGCTTTATATATGAGATGTGAAATATGTATGTGCATAGATGGCAAAAAATGATTACATCAAGTTAATTAACCTTTATGTTGCCTCACACATTTATCATTGGTACCATGTGTGGTAAGATCATTTAAGATCTCTCTTCTTAGGAAGAGATCCACTAAATAAATACCCTTGCTGAAGGCTGTGGAGAGGACCATCTCAATGGCCACCCTGGTTTCCTCACTTTTGTTTCACAGTTGAGCCTATGGATTCAGTTTTTTTTCCATGCCCTCATCCCAGTGGTAATGTCTTTCATACACTATACCATACCACCGAGTGTGGAAAAATATCCAATTATGATGAGAAACCTATAATTTCTAGGGGTTTATATCAAATTAGGGAAAGATAAACATGAACATATTCTAGACAAAAGTGATAAATGTATAATACCTGAGTTGAACGACTTCCTCGCCTCGTAACCAGGTAAAACTCGGTGGAGGATAGCCAGAAACACAACACTCCAGGACGGCATCTCTTCCCTCAATGGCTACAACATTGGATGGTCTTTGTAGAAAATACAGTTGTCTGTGCAGTCCTGGATCTGCATAAAGAAAACACAAAAATCACCTATTTTATTAAAAATAGCAAGGATAAATGATGTATCTTTTTAAAAATATCTCCTTTTTAGAAGAATTTTATTGTGTAAGAAGATTAGAAGTGATAGAGAAGAAAAAAAAAGGTTGAAGTTGCCAGTGACACTTAAAAATAATGTTCTGAAAGAGTTCTGAACCACCAGAATCTAGGATTGCAGTACTGGATTATCTTTAAGTTGGTTAGGCATCATAGTATAATACAAAGGATATAAGATGAAGGTTACAGGTCACTCCTTTATGCTAAAGGCCTTGCTTATTGATCATCATTGGAAAATGAGACATTATTATTAGTAATTTTTCTAAATGTCATCAGAGAATTTTGATATGTTCAGTTTGTCTGCCACTAACATCTATTCTACTTACTTCTGATTATTAATTTTGAGGTTTGATATATAAGGTAAATAAAACATTAGAATTACATTACATAACATACATGTACTGAGGATTGGAACATAAAATTTTGAGAAAATATCTTTCTTTAAACAGAAAATTACACTTATATAACTAAAGTTTTCTTGTTTGTTTTATAACAAGTTTGGCTTTGTCTTGGTCTTTTTAATTTTGAACAACATATCAAAGAATGAATTTCTTCTTAAAGAGACTGTGGGTGAATGAATTGCTCTGTATCTTTCTACTTCATCTCATATATTTACTTGTTCTATATATGCAGAATTGTTCATGTTTATGCAACCTAAGAATTCATATTATTCAAACTTAGATCTCATTTGGTTCAGTCAGTAATATAAACTAGACTAAATAAGCAAACCAGAGAATCATAAGCACAGGGTTCAAAACTCAAGGAAGTCTTCTCAGAATAAAGACTTTCCAATTTCTCTATTATAAGCCCTATGTATAACCCTAGGGACTGGCCAACTGATGCTTAGGTGAATTTGGAGGAGACTGCCCACCAGCAACACCTTTTGACCCAATGCTTAACCAACTTTTGATCACTGAAAGTTGATTTATTTAAAATGAGATGCCATGTTTCCAAATCTCCATTAAAATCCATATCACTTGAGAAAGGTTTAAAGAAAGTGTGTGTGCATGTGTGTGTGTGTGTGTGTGTGTGTGTGAGAGAGAGAGAGAGAGAGAGAGAGAGAGAGATACTGATCATTAAACCCAGGGCCTTCTCACTAAGCTACACCCCCAAATCTTTTTATACTTTTTATTTTGAGACAGAGTCTCAATAAGTTGCTAAATTGCCCAGAATGGGCTTGACCTTGCTTTCCTCCTGTTTCAATACCCCAGAGTGCTGGAATTACAGGCTACTACTCCTGGCTGTTTTCAACCTAATGCATTAAATGGAATCAGTCTGGAATCTATCATGTTGAAAACTCACAGTACAATATTGATGAAAAGAAAACTAGTCAATGAATTATTGTATTTTAGTATTGGAATGGCTGGAGAATTGCCGAGTGAGATTTGATTCAACTGTGTCATACATAGTATAGGTGGCTGGTGATCAGAAAGAAAATGTGGAGGGAAGGGAAGTTGGACACATTTAACACTGTCTTTAATACTCCATGGGCACTCCAGAGGCTCTGAACTCCTTGCAGCCAGACTCAAGGTCCAGGATGTGCTCTGTCTAGCTGCCTAGATCCTGGAGATTCCAAACTCCACCCAGCCAGGCTCAAGGTCCAGTGACACACCTCAGGGCTGCGTCTCTGCTAGCCATCTGGGTCACAGGGGCTCTGAATGCTACACAGCCAGGTTCTAGACACTGGCAACAAGCCCCATGGGTGTGACCCTGCTAACTACAAGGAGGATACAAACTTTGACCAGTCCAGCGTCCCAGAGTAACCCAACAAAGTACATAAGGGGAAAATGTGGCCAGCCTCACAGACCACAGAACACAAGGGTCCAGCGCAATAATCTGCGGGTGTGCCCTCGCTAAACATGGGGATATTGTAGGATTGAAGCTCCACTCAGCAAACCACTCCAGTGCAATCCATTGGGAGGTTGTCTGCCCAGTCACGCAGGTCCCAGAAGAATATGAAAAAATGAAAGATCAAGAGACAGTCTCAAACCCCAGCTCAATGGAAAGAAACCCAAGAGACACTGAAATCAAAGACACAGGGTGTAACACAACTGATCTTTCTGAAATGATAGCAAATGAAGTAAGAAACAACTCCATGAAGCTATAGAGAAAGTCAAATCAGAAATAATCTCTCAGCTAAAAATTGAAACGACAATCATTCTGAAAGAAATGCTGTCTGTATCTAAAGAAGATCAAGATAATAAAATAGAAGAACATAAGAAAATGATGGAAAATTTGAATGAGCAATATAAGACACAAAAAGAATGCATGAAACAGATTCAAAGGGATATTCAGGAAATGAAAAATTCCATGGAAAGTTGGCAAAACCACTCAAATGAAGCTTAAGATAGAATCTCAGACATCAAAGACAGCATGGAAGCTTATAATCATGAAAGAAAAGATCTCTTAAAAATAACAAGAAACCAAGAGACAACAATTAGACAACTGCAAAATGATGCCAGAGAAATAACATAAGATTAATAAGGCATCGATGAAAAAGCAGAGGTCAATACTAATGACCTACAAAGACTATTTACAGTAATAATAACAGAAAATTTTCCATACATGGGAAGAGAATCTGATATAAACCTAAGTGAGGCATACAGAAACCAATTAACCATAACCAAAATAGATCTTCACCCAGAAATATAATAAATGGGGTAGCAGAAATACAGCACAAGAAAAAAATACTAAAAGTTGTCAGAGAAAAGAAATAGATCACCTATGAAGGAAAGCCTATCAGAGTCACAGCAGACTGCTCAACATAAAGTTTTAAGTCAAAAAGAGATTGGAGTGAAGTATTTAAAATCCTGAAAGAAAACAAATTTCAACCCAGATTGATGTATGCTGCAAAACTATCTTTAAAAGTTGATGAAGAAATAATATACTTCCATGACAAAGAATAACTGAAGAAATTTATGGCCACCAAAACAACACCACAGAGTACTGAAAGACACTCTAGAAAGAGACAAAGATAGCTACAATCTTAAGAACACACACAAAAAAGGAAAACACTAAGCAGGGCAAATAATTAAATAGAAAATGTAGAAAACCAACCACAGAAAGATATGACAGGGATGAGCCAGTACTTATCAGTTATATCAATGAATGTAAATGGTCTCAACTCACCAATAAAAAGAAACAGACTAGCAGAGTGGGTTAAGAAACAAAATTCAACAATATGTGGTGTACAAGAAACATATTTAACTCGAAAGGAAACTCAAAGACTAAAAATCAAAGAAATATGAAACAGGAACCCAGAAAAATGCAGGCGTAACTATTATGTTTGCAGACAATGTGAACTTCAAACCGAAAATGATCAAATGAGATAAAGAAGGTCACTACATACTTGTTAGCAGAAAACTTCAAGTGGAAGAGATTACAATCATAAATATATATGCACTGAATATGGGAGCACCCAACTATGGAAGACAATTCTTAATAGACCTGAAAAACCAAATAAACAATAATACAGTTATAACAGGTGACCTTAACACTCCACTGACACAGACAGAGATCAACCAAACAAAAACTCAGCAAAGAAATAACAGAACTGAATCAAACCTACAAACAAATGGACCTAGTAGATGTGTACTAAGTGTTCCACCCATCAACATCAGAACACATATTCTTCTCAGCTGCACATGGGCTATTCTCTAAAATAGATCATATACTGGTCCACAAAACAAGCTTAAGTAAATGCAAAGGAACTGAGATAATTCCATGCATACTATCTGAACATAGCGCAGTAAAATTGGAAAAGAATGACAAAATAACACACAAGAACCCCATAAACACCTCGAAATTAAATAATACTCTCCTAAACAATCAATGGGTCACAGAAGAAATTAAACAATATTTACAATTGAACAAAAACCCAAATACAAATTACTGGAACCTGTGGGACACAATGAAAGCAGTCCTCAGAGAGAAATTTATAGCACTTAACTCCCACATCAGAAAAATAGAACGATCATACATAAACAACATAATGGTCACCTCAAACTTCTAGAAAAAGAAGAGCAAATCCAGTCCAAAGACCAAAGAAGGGAGGAAATTATCAAGATCAGAGCAGAAATTAATGCAATTGAAACTAAGAAAATAATACAAAGAATTAATGAATCAGAGAGTTGGTTCTTTGAAAGAGTAAATAAAATTGATAATCCCCTAGCCAACCTTATCAAAAAGAGGAAAGAAAAAAACTCAGATTCATGCAATAAGAAATGAAAAAGGTGAATCACTACAGACCCTGGGGAAATACAGAAGATCATTAACACCTACTTCGAAAACCTTTACTTACATAGACTCGATAACAGAGAAGAAATGGACAGATTCCTAGAAACCTATGAATTACCAAAGCTGAATCAAGAAGAAGTAAAGCTGCTGAATAACCCAAATGCAGCTAATAAAATTGAAAATGTAATTAGGACCCTACCAACAAAGAAAAGCCTGGGCCCTGATGGATTCACTGATGAATTCTACAAGAAATTTAAGGAAGACTTAAGACCAACACTCCTCAAACTCTTCAATGAAATCGAAAGGGAAGTAAGTCTCCCTAACTCATTCCTGGAAACAAGTATTACCCTAATACCAAAACCAGAGAAAGACCCAACCAAATAGAAAATTACAGGCCAATCTCCCTAATGAACATAAATGCAAAAATCCTCAATAAAATACTGGCAAATAGAATACAGCAAGTTATCAGAAAGATTATACACCATGATCAAGTGGGATTCATCCTAGGAATGCAGAGATGGTTCAGCATACACGAATCAATAAATGTAATACACCATATCAACAGGGCCAAGGACAAGAACCACATGATCATCTCAATAGATGCAGAAAAAGCTTTTGACAAAATCAAACACCCATTCATGACAAAAACCCTATAGAAAATCAGAATAGATGGTCTCTACCTCAATCGGATAAAAGCCATATATCATAAACCCACAGCCAACATCTTACTAAATGGAGAAAAACAGAAAACTTTCAACCTAAAATCAGGAACAAGACAAGGATGTCCATTATCACTCCTATGCAATATAGTTCTGGAAATATTAGCCAGAGCAATTAGACAAGAGAAAGAAATAAAGGTAATAAGGATAGGAAAGGAAGAAGCAAAATTATCATTATCTGCAGATAATATGATACTCTACATAGAAGACCCCTAAAAATCCATTAAAAGACCTCTAGATGTAATAACCAAATTCGGTAATGTAGCTGGATACAAGGTGAACACTCAAAAATCAATAGCATTCCTGTACACAAACAACAAAGTCACTGAGAGAGAAATAAGGGGAACCACACCCTTCACTCTAAAATCCAAAAAAATCAATCAAACAAAGGAAGTAAAAGATCTATACAGTGAAAATTGCATTACTCTGAAAAAGGAAATTGAAGAAGATTTCAGAAAATGAAAAGATAGTCCCTGTCCATGGATAGGAAGAATAAACATCATGAGAATGTCCATTCTCCCAAAATTATTATACAGATTTAATGCAATCCCAATCAAAATACCACTTGCCTATCTCACATAGCCTGAGAAAACATTCCTGAAATTCATCTGGAACCAGAAGAAACCTAGAATAGCAAAGGCAATTCTGGACAACAAAGCTAAGGCAGGAAGCATCACAATCCCCGATTTGAAAATAAACTACAAAGCTACTGTGATAAAATCAGCATGGTATTGGAATCAAAACAGACCTGAAGATCAATGGAATACAGTAGAGGATACAGTCACAACTACAAACACACTTAGCCACCTCAGCTTTGACAAAGGGGCCAAACATGTACATTGGAAGAAAGATAGCCTCTTTAACAAATGGTGCTGGAAAAACTGGCTTTCTATATGCCGTAAACTAAAACTAGATCCATGTCTATCACCATGTACTAAAATAAAGTCAAAATGAATCAAAGATATGAAAATTAAAAGAGACACTAAACTTACTAGAAGACAAAGTAGGTAAAAATCTTGATGATATAGCAGTAGGCAGAGAGTTCAGGAACAAAAATCAAATTGCATGGGAAACACTTTCCAGAATCAACAACTGGGATCTCATCTTACTAAAAAGTTTTTTGCGTGTCAAAGGAAATCTCCAACAGACTGAAAAGAAAACCCACGAACTGGTAAAATATCTTAGCCCACTGTCCATCAGACAAAGGATAATTATCTAAAACATAAAAAAATTTCAAAAAATCAGGTCCCCAAAATTCAAGGGCCAAATCCAAACATGAGCATCTGAGATGAATACACATTTCTCAGATGAAGAAATACAAATGGCAAATAAATACATGAAAAAATGTTCAGCATCAATGGTCATTATGGAAATGCAAATTAAAACAACACTGAGACTCCATCTCACCCCGGAAAGAATGGCCAAGATCAAGAAATCAACTAATAACAAATCCTGGAGGGGCTATGCGGAAAAAGGAACACTTCTACACTGTTGGTGGGAGTGTAGACTGGTGCAACCACTATGGAAATCAGTGTGGAGATTCCTCAAGAAGCTAGGATTAGAGATTCCATTTGACCCAGGTATCCTGCTTCTGGGCATTTTCCCAGAAGAATTGAAAACGTCATATCACAGTGATATTTGTGCACCCATGTGTATAGCAAGCCAACTTGTAATAGCCAAATCTTGGAAACAACCCAAGTGCCCATCAATCAAGGAATGGATAAAAAAGTTGTGGTATTTTTATACAATGGAGTACTACTCAGCTATCAAGAAGATTGCATTGAGACTTTTGTAAGCAAATAGGCACGACTTGAGACCATACTCATAAGTGAGATAAATCAAACCCACATATGTAAATACCGTATTGTCTCCCTAGTGTAAGAATCTGAAAAAGCATATATGATTCAAAATCTACAATAAATAGTGTGTAAGGGTAAAAAAAAAACTTCTCAAAGAGCAAAAGTAATTGGGAAAGGGTAAAGAGGAAAGAAGGAAGAGAAAGGAAAAAGACATAAATCTGTGTATATGTATATGCAAGATAACTAAAATGACTATACTGCTGAATGTATTAGTTATTGAGAAAGATTGGTTAATACTCATATGATTAGAGCAATTTTGCAAGTCTATGTCTGTTAATGTAAACAACCGTGTTGAAGGTAACAATACGCAATATTGCGACCATTGTCAAGTTCATATCATCTTGTTTTGTAAACCTATAATGTTACTGTGCTGTTGTTTGTCTCTTTTGCTTTTTGTCTTTCTTATATATGTCTTTTTTCTCTTAAATAAAAAATAAATTAATTAATTAATACTCCTTGGTCTGATTTATCTCCACATGGATTGATCACAGAAAAATAAAAGAGCAGTTCCAGAGGTGGTAGTTGGAAGTGTAATTGTCATCTAAAGTAATGTGCGTAAGAAAAACAAATTAACACTTTCTCATTCTTCCCACACTTACTTTATGGATGTTCCAGCAACAAAACTAAATACTCTCCAAAATGAAAATGTTGAAGGCATTTTCCAAATGTGCTAATCTTTATTACACCAATATTTTTAGAAAAGTCTCAAAACTTTTGAACATTGCTGGTGGTATTCCATTTTCCCTGTTGAAAGTTACCTTGCAAATTAAATGAACGTAGTTCAAAATATTGTAGGGCTTAAATTATTTTTTGATGAAATGGACAAGTTCCCAAAATGTACATTTCCAAATGTCTGTCATAATGAGAATGAAGGACTGCTCATATAAAAGCTTTGCTTTCACCCTGTCACTCAAAAGAAACATTCCTACTGCTCATACTACGTAAGGCTATTCTGTAATGTCACTATTGGAATACATCAATTAAGATCTACTTATTTTGATCTCTTAAGTAAAATAAAATTGTCTGGTAATTTTATATACAGGTAATTTATTTACCAATGGAACAGCCAACATTTCACTTCAAACTATTTATTTTATCAGAAAACAAAAATATGCAACATAAACTGGTTTAATTCTAGAATATTTAATTTTTTTTCATTTACCAAAAACTTAAACAGAATGTGCAGCCTCTATATACAGTCTCTCAGGTCTCTATCCCCTGCCACTTGGTTTCCCCTAATTACAAACTTCTTATATTAGCATAGTACAGTATATTTGTTAAAGTTAATGAATTACTATGAAAAAGTACTAACCAAAGTCGATAGTTTATGTTAAGGATAATTCTATTTTGTGCACATTTGAAAAAATACATATCAGATATCTAATATTAAATTATCATACACAGTAGTTTTGCCACCCTAAAAATTCCCTAAGTTTCTCTTATTCCTTATTCTCCCCACTTCAAACCTCAAGCAATCACTAATCATTGTTGCACTTTTTGCAGAATGTTTTATTATTGGAAATCCTCTGTGACTTAATAGCTTGTTTGCTTTTACTGATACACAGTACTGTCCATTGTTTACATATGCCACAATTTATTTATTTATTTATTGAATAAGAATATGTTGCTTCCCAGTTTTTGATGATCATAGACAAATCTGCTGAAAACATGCACCTGTAGATTTTTAGTTAGCGTTCTTAAACTCAAGTAAATTCATAGCTTGAAATGCAACTGCTAAATTGTAATACTAAGGTTAGTTTTACCAGAAGCTACCAATTCTTTTCCAAAGTGGCTGCACCAATTACCACTCCTACTAGCAATGGAGGAGCTCCTGTCACTGTACATTGTAACCAGCGCCTGGTATTTTCATGTTTTTACATTTGATCTTTTCTAGTAGGCATGTGGTAGTATATCAGTTATTTCACCTTGCACTCCATAATACATTGACATTGAATGCATTTCATATATCTTCTTTCCACCTGTATACCTTCTTGGATGAACTATCCATCTAAATCTTTTGATTATTTTTTAAATGGTTGGGTTCATACTAGTGAATATCCAAATTTCATCATATATTTTACACACAAGTCCTTTATCAGATGTGTGTTACACAAGTATTTTCTCAGTCTTTGTCTTTTTTACTCTTCAGAACACTGGGTTTTGAAGAACATAAATTTTTAATTTTAATAAAGTCTAACAGTATTTTTTTCTTCTGTGATTTTTTTTCAGGTGTGTACTTCAAAGTTCATTATTACATAAGAGGTCACTTATATTTCCTATGTTATCTTCTAGAAATATTCTAGTCTTTCATTTTACATTTAGGTTCATGCATTAATTCTGTAAAGATGTAAGATATTCATCTACTGTTTTGTTTTGGTTTTGGTTTTTTGCATATAGACATTTGATTGTTTCAGCACCATTTCTATACTGTCTTAAAATTGTTTCTTTGTCTAAGACTGGTTGACAATGCTTGTGTGAATATATTTTTGAGAACTATCCCCTTGCTTCTATTACATTTTTTTGATTCTAATAACTTTATTGGAATTTTTTAGATCAGGTAGCATCCACTCTCTGACTTTTTGCTTCTTTCTCAGT
Source organism: Dasyprocta punctata (assembly GCA_004363535.1). Lineage (NCBI taxonomy): Eukaryota > Metazoa > Chordata > Mammalia > Rodentia > Dasyproctidae > Dasyprocta > Dasyprocta punctata. Next base: position 34,493 of record RJWM01013234.1, on the reverse strand, counting down.
TTCTGGGTCTTGTGTGTGTGTGTGTGTGTGTGTGTGTGTGTGTGTGTGTGTAAACTATAGAATAAGTTTGTTGAAGTCCAAAAAATAACTGGATAGAATTTTTGCGTTTCTTTTAAAATACCAGTAGTCTCAACATTTCTGGGCTCATGTTGCCTCTAAAGAACCTGCTGTAACATTTTAGATGGAGCAATATATTCTAGGTTACCCTAAACTTGAGCTGGCCTATCTCAGTTAAGTTTATTACCTAACTGGAGTTTGTGATCCCTATCAAATGTATAGAAATATGAGCATTTGGCAAAGAAATGTGGTTTTATTTCTCTAAAGATATCACTTTACATGTTATTTATTACATTCTAATAATACGGAAGTTCCCCTAAAAACTATTAGAAATTCTCTTTAATAGGAAGTAGTTTATGTTTCACAACACAGGTGCAGGTTCAATATGACCACAAAATATTTGAAGTTCCACTAATCCAGCAGCAAATATTTGTTTCCTTGTCCATCAAGTTTGGCCTGGCCCTGTCTTGCTTTGATCAACAGGTTTACTGGGAGTTATGGTATACACATTGTGGAAGGAAGGATTCAAGGGGTCTTCAGCCTCTGCCATTGCTCTGATATTATCAAGTTAGGGTAGTAACTACACAGTGACATAGCATATGGCAGTAACTAAGGTCCTCAAACAACAGCAGAACCAACTACAAGAAGGGTGAGTAAGGCAATCTATATAAGAATGAAATCCAGAAAGACCAAGAATTGCAAGATATAAACTCAGAATTTTAATAGATGATAAACCACTACCATCTTAAGACAGTGAATTTGTAGTGGCCTGCTAGTCATCAAAAGATAATCGAAAAAATACATAAAAGTGCAAAAAGAAAAACCATCAGTAAATACTTTTTGTTATTGTTAGTTGACTTTAGGTTGCTGTTTTTGTACTGATAGGGTGATTTTGGCTATCTAAAGAGACAATATCAACACTTGATATCTGCCATATTTTTCTTCTTTAATATGAGTTTTAGAAGAATATTCAGGAAATATATTCTTAAATTATAAGGATAAAAGTATATTTGTCAAGGTTAACTTAGTGTGATAAAATTGTGTGTGGTCTTTATTTTCACCTTTGAATTTTTCTATATTTTCTAAACGTTTTCAAACGGACATATTGTATGTTCAGAGTGAAGAGTTATTTTAAACATAGTGTTACAAAATGTATAGAAATCCAACAAAAAAGTAAAACGGCCATAAATGTTAGTAACTAAAATTCACAACAAATATTTGAGAGCAAATAGAAGTTCTTCCTCTTAAACTCCATTAAATTCAGATGAAAAAGTTCTACAAGGTATGAACTTAAAATTCTAGGTTGCAACTCTTATTAACAGAATCAATTTTAGTGGAAATAGGATAAAATTAGTAATTAAGGATAAAAACCATTTGTGTTAAACCTATATGGATAATGACTATCCAGGTCCAAATTATGTTATTCAACCAGTAGAACTCAAAACTTTTTACAAGTAAATTAATCAGCATAAATTAATTACAAGAAGAATAATAGAATACAAATTTATAAGGTCTTATTTCATAAATTATGTGATAACTATACCAATGGTCATTCTACTTTTATTCTTTAAACTGTAGTACAATAAAAACAGCAAAATGTGATTTTTTCAATGTTGAAGTTTTATATTAAAAATTACAAAGTAGACTTCTTTAATGTGACAATCAAGGAAGTAATTACACAAGTGACACAACTATTTTTCTAAACTAATAAAAATCCTGACTTGCTTAAATAACACCCACTGTAGATTTTTCCCACTGGGGGATTTTTAAAAACAGTTATTTTGATTTTTTGACCTTGTCTTTTTCATCAGAATGGCAGTGCCATGAATATTCCTGAGAGTATAAGAGGCTGGCATATAATTAAGAAAAGTGGTCATTACAATGATATTTGTCTCAGACTATGCAGATTGCCTTAAGTGTAGCACCACCATAAGACAACAGTTTCTTTTGAGTATTCTTTTCATTCTTTTCTTCCAAGTGGAAAGTTTGGCCTATTCTAGCTTAATCTGTTATCAGATTTGATCCATAATACTTTTTTTTAAATGAATAATATAGATAGTGAATCTCAAACTGTTGGCTATTAGTCAGGACCTCTAAGTTCTTTGGTCCAGGTAAGTAATAGCTACTAATATTTATCATGTTAAAAAAGCAAATTGTATTTACTAAATGTGTATTTTTATCTTATTAAAAATAATATTTTACAAAATAACTATAATTTTCAAAACTAATATATCACTGAGAATAGTGAAAGTTCTTTACAGTTTTCTAAATTTCTGTAATGAGTAGTTTAATAAAAATAAGTAGATTATTACCTGACTTTCTTCATTCATATTGCTTTGATACTTTGGTTAAATTACATGGCAATGATCTGACCTCAGAGATACATATTGGTAAATACAGGCACATTTTACAGCTTTTTCAGATAGTTCTAGGTAACATTCTTTAACACCATACCAAATCTCAATAAGAAGTTTCTAGAAAGTCATTTATAATGTAGGACCTAATACTGTATCAGTAAACATTTTGTCCTGTGTTATCAAAATCTATGAGTTGGGTCACTGTCTGTGGGGGGACAGTCAGACCCAAGCCTTTCCCTGTGAGTCAGCACCATTTGTGAACTACGGAAGGAAAGAACAGGGCCTCACCAAGAAGCAAGCTCTCCCGGAGAACCAGTGCCATGTGCGGGCTACTGTCAGCAGGGGGACAGCCAGACCCCACCTCCTTCCGGTGGGAGGGTTGGCAAACAAGGAGATTCTATCTTCCCATCCCCCACCACCCATGGGCAACCAGCTGATTCAGAGAAACACAGGCTGCAATGATAGCTATTGAGGTGAAACGCTATTTGATACTTGTGGTGTTTTGGTGTTTCGCTGACCTTGCAGATCTTGGGCCAATGATCTGATCATCTATTCAGAGGATGGCAGTGGGCAGTGTGGTGTCTTAGGGGGGATCTCCTTCTGAAAGTCGTAGCCATTGCTAATTCCCTATTACCTTGTTTTGAAGACCTGTATCATTTTCATTCTTTTGTTGGGTTGGGTTTTGTTTTGTTTTGTTTGATTTTATTATATCTGATGGCATGAGCAACTATTTCAAGGATAGCAAGATATAATATGGTAACCACTTTTGATTTACTATTGTCTTGTTTTGAAATCCTTTATGGCATTCATTGTTTTGTTTTTACTGGTTCTATTCTGTTCTGTTTGATTTTCACTATGTCTGAAGGTATCTGCAGCTATTTTGAAGACAACAAGAGGCATTATGGTAACTATTGTTGATTTTGTATTGTTTTGAAGTCCTGCATCATGTACACTGCTTTCTTTTGATTGGTTTTATTCTGCTTAATTTCCCTTGGTTCTATCCTCTTTAAAATAAAAAAAATTAAAAATCTATGGGTTTATCCTACATTTTGAATGAATATTTTACCCATACAAAACTTTGTCACATTAATCAGTGGTTGTTTGGAATACTACACTGCATTAAACAGGTTTTCAAAATTAAAATGTATCACTACAGAGCATCAAAAAATCTCCCTTTTTATTTTCACCACTAATCCCATAAAAAGAACTCTTAATGTTGGGAAGATGTTGAACTCCCAGGCAAATGAAAGTTTTCCAAAATATCTAATTTTATCTTAAAGTGTTGAATTACATCCTTAGCAAGAAATGTTATTTTCCTTGAAGTCATGACTTTTCTGAGAAAATATCTAAAAAAACCAAAATACTGATATTTCAATAGCTATCATCTCTCTGCTGATTGTCTTTTCAAGTAAAAATAACTTTCCATGAGGGGAAAATGAGATAGCTAGTTCAGTTCAAATTTAAATGATTCCATAAGTATTTACTGTGTAAAACTCATTGTATTTAAATTCCCTTCATGTATATTTCCCATGTAGATATATAGTATATTTTTAAAATGGTTCACTTAAAGAACAATATTCAATTGAATTAAAAATTTTTACTGCTTCATCAAGAACATCCTTAAGCTGACATGGTGAAAAATATTACAGATACAGTAGCATTAGTATTAAAGTAGGTTTGACCTCTCAGATATCCTGGAAATTAACCTGAAAATCCATGGATCATACACTGAGAACAAAAACAGAAACACTATGGACAGATTAGTCATTTTTTTGAAATACCTAGAAATCTGTTTCTATTCAACACAGGAATAGTTCTTCATCTTTTAAGCAGAAATTGATAAATATAACACTTTTTTAACCTTCCCATTTCCTCTTTCATCACCCACATTCTTGTTATCAATATGTTCCTTTGGGAAGGTTGTGTGAAACTTAAATATGTTCAATAATTATCCTTCAGAAAGAGTTCATTGAAAGTCACTGAGTCTCTTGGATCATATAATGTGGCACATTTAGTTACATTTAGCTTATTCAGAAATAAAAACTCAAATATCATTAAGATCTATGCTCTAAAGAAGTATGATAAATGTGTTAAAGTGGAGAGAGTATTTTCTATTTATAGGTACTTTTAAACATTTTAACATTTTGAAGAATATATTTAAAAGTTTTTATTAGACATTGTATTGGTCAAACTAATGGAGCCTGTGAGTCTAAGTGGGAACCGTCATTCCCATGTTCACAAGTTTTCCCAAATGCTTCAGGAGGCAGTGTAATTTTGACCTCTGCCTTAATGAGTAAGTTGACTACATAAATCAACCAGCCTGAGACACTCTAGAAGGAAAGGAAACCCTGGGGCCCAGGGCGCCGGGACAGGGTACAGAGTGTGATCACAACTATCACAAGCAGGTTGGAATGTGTGCTCAACCTGCGCTGATGACTTTCTTTTAATGGAACAGTTTTCCAAAACTATTACTCAGGAACTTCCACACTAACCTTGTAGTACTGAATCTAAAAAATGTCTAAGGCATAGAGAAATTAAATATTGGACTATAAGTATTTGTCTCTGCAAGAAACAAAAGTTTTCACAATTTAATAACTGTCATTCTCAAAAGAACCAGTAATTGCTTTTAATTTTTACGCTTTCTAAATGCAAAAGTCTTTTTTTTCTCTCTCTCTCACTGAATACCCCTTGGTGTTCTTTATTAAATTCCTGCCTCCATGGAATAGCAAGCACTTTTTCAACTGGAAATGAAAGGACACTGCAGGCTACTGCGGGTTGTTCTCTTTGATTTCTTCCCAGGCAAGAGTTACAAATTAATTTAACTTCACAGACCTCACTTTCTCCATGTATACAGTCTCCATTTCAAGCTAAACTACTATTAAACCGCTGGCTCCTCAGACTTCCTTTTTATTTCTTTGTTTCAGCTTTCAGCAGGTACCATGTATCTTCACTTATCAGCTGATACATACCATAATGCATGCTCTGAATGAAAAATTTCATGACACTACCACTAACATTTTGTTTACATTTTTAATTGAAAAAATATAGCCAAATCAGTCTGATCATAAGAAAAAGAATTTATTTAATAAAAAATTGAAAAATCTCATCTTGTTGTAAGTCAAGGAGCTTTTCACATAGAGGGAGAAGGGAATCGTTCCTTAGGAGCTATTATTCATCCCTCTGTGATTCGATTATTTTCTCTCCTCATTTACACCAATTCAGCACTAAAAATGATACTCCCTTTCTGTAAATATTCCTACATCTGTTCATATTTCCTCTTTCTTTTTCCATGCACACACACATATTGCTATTTGTAGTTAGAATTTAGAGGAAGTGAGAGAGCATCTATTCTTAACACTAGCTTATGGCTCTATCCCTTCTGTCTCACAAGGAAATTTTGGTCTAACAGTTTCATTTTGTAGCAGATCTAAATGAAGTTAGTTTTCATTTTTAGAATGACTTTTGCAACATTTTTCAGCTGATAGAAATTTAGAAAGCAAATGTTGCCATTATAATGTATCAAAGCTAGAGAATATAAAGATCATGTGTATATACATACATATACAATATATATGAATAAAGAAGCATTTTAAGAGTGTCCAGAAAAATAGTGAATTTTAATTCTAGCTCTTGAACATGATAGTAAACCAATTTATTTCAATTATTTCCTATTTAGTCAAGATTGAATTAATAAAGTTATGCCCATAACTTACAACTACATGTTTTCTTTATCCTCTATGAATAAATTGATATCAAACAAGACCAAAGAGGAAAACAACTGTCAGACTTTTCATTATTTTCTTCAGCTGTTTGCATTCATGGGTTGCAGCTGTACTTTCTACACACCCTCAGGGAAAGCTTCTTCTCTGTGTGTGAGTCAGGGAAGACTGCTGGACCCGTCAGTCCACTCACCCAGGCCTGTCAAAACTTAAATTCCTAATAAATGTAGACTGTGTTGGCCCCGAAAGGCTCTTGAGAAAAGATAGAGTCTTCTTTCCAATAAATACTCATTCCTCTATGGGGAGGACAATTGCAGGTACATTATTTTTCCTTTTACCTTTTGGAAAATGGTAAACTCTCAGGGAATGTTAGGTAAGAGGAGATAATGCAATCACTTTCTAACATTACTCAAGGCTAAGGGTGACAACTGGAAAAAAATACATTTTCCCCTCCTGCTCAAAAGCAGATCATTGATGACATTAGAATAATGGACATGTGATTTTCAGTTAGGACTCTGGACTATTTTGATGTCCCCTAAAATAGCACTAAGAGACAAAATTATTTGTTAACAAAATTAAAGTCAGGTCATGCACGTGCTGACTGGGGAAGAGCCAGTTGCCAGCCCTCTCCTATTAGTTGGCGCCATTTATGGACTGTGGGAGAGGAGAACAAGAAGTCAGGAAGAAGCTAAGACCTCCTGTGAGTTGGTGCCATGCATTGGGTTGACTGGGGGAGAGCCAAATGCCAGCCCCTTCTAGCACATGGGCAGGGTGTTAAAAAGAGTCAACATGTTGTCTGCCACCCCCTGTAAGCAACCGGTTGATCAGGAGAAACACAGACTGTGATGATAGCTAGTGAGGTAAAATACAACTTAATGCTTGTAGTGTTTAGTGTTTCACTGACTTTACAGGCCTAAAGCCAGTAGTTTGATCATCTGTTAAGAGGACAACAATGCGCAATGTAGCATACATGGGGGATCGTCTGAAGGTGGTAGCCATTGTTAAATTTCCTATTACCTTGTTTTGAAATCCTGTATTGTTCTCATTTTTTTGTTTTGTTTTGTTTTGCTTTGTTTTGTTTTTGGTTTGGTTTTATTCTGTTTTATCTTGTTTAATTTTATTATATCTGATGGTATGGACAGCTATTCCAAAGATAATGAGATTTATTATGGCCGCTGTTTTAGATTTACTATTATCTTGTTTTGAAGTCCTGTACTGAATTCATTGTTTTATTTTTATTGGTTCTATTCTGCTCTGTTTTGTTTGATTTTACTATGTCTGAAGGTATGGGCAGCTTTTGAAGACAGTAAGAGACATGATTGTAACTATTGTTGATTTTCTATTATCTTGTTTTAAAATCCTGTGTCACTTACACTGCCTTGTTTTGATTGGCTTTATTCTGTTTCATTTTGCTTTTATTCTCTTTAAAATAAAATTTTAAAAATCAGAACGAAATTAAAGTCAAAGAAAGTTGTAATTTCTCTGACAAACTTGAACTCTCAAGCACTGGGATTATAAAGGAAAGGCTGGTGTAGAATGCAGTAAAATAAATAACATTCTGATTAGTGAATAGATTTAAGAAGGCTGACCCAGTCTGACTTCTCTCAAGAGATAAGGAAACTAAGAATTTTAGAGGATTAAGATGGATTGCTGAGGGCTACTGAAGACCAAATACTAGAAAGCTTATCTATTTTCTGACTCCTATTTCTAAGCCAGTAGCTCCTGCACTATATCATACAGCAAAAGAAATGATGTTGAAGAAAAGGTAAAGGTTACTAGAGAAGAGGCAGTTGCAGGGAACTCTGGCTTTTCTTAGATATGAAAAAGAAATGCAGACACTACATAGATTATGTATAATTAGCTACCAGTAAATGAGTATTAACTCAGATACTCAGAATCAAAATTAGGTAATTTATTAGCACAGAAATAATCTTGACAAAAGAATCGAATTATTTATAAGACTGGAAGAGTCTCTGAACTGTGAAAGTAATTAGAAGATTTATATAAGACCTCAGAATTCTAGGCATTGTACCCAGAGCGTCCAATTTAGCCCTCACAACCACACTTCAGGATATATGTTTTCACTGACTTTATTTTGCAAGATAAATGAAGATTTTGATCAAGTAATTGCCTTCAACTATGAAACCAGTACATGATGAAACCAAGATTTGTACTTAGTCGGGTGTAAAACCCATGCTCCTAATGATTTATAATTTAAAAAATCACATTGAGAATTTAATCATGAGTTGAAAAGTATTAACTGACTATTAGCTTAGACCATGGAAGTGGACATTGGTAGTCCATATGCAGATACTTTCATGTAATCCAAGTTAAATCTGATACAATTTCTAGAATATAGGAACTTCATGCAGATTAAATATGATAGTATTACATCTAAAGAATATGAACCCATTTAATTCATTTTAATTCTTGAAAGATTGAGTGCACTATTGATAGCCTGTTCGAAGAAATAATTTTATTTAAAACTAGCTTTTTATTTTTATTTATTTTTTGGTACCAGGAGTTAAACTTAGGACCTCATGCTTGCCAGGCAGGTGCTGTGCCACTTAGCTATCTCCCCAACCCATAAAACTAGCTTTTCAAAAGCAAACTATGGAAAAATTCCTCGATACAGTGAAAAATATAGCATGAGACAAAATGCCATGTAATATATATGTTAATCTGATTTGCTTCTCACTTCATTTCAGCTTTTCCTGTGTAGTTATATGCTAGGATATACATTGCTCTAAAATCTTTGAAGACTCCCCCAAATCAACAAATTAAGAACATCTAGTTTAAGTCCTAAACCATAGCACTCAAGACTCTCTGTATGGTGAGTTTAACTTTTTGTTCTCTTTCTCAGAAACATTCATCAGCTATTGAGTTCTTCCTTTATGATCTGGAAGAGAAATTTTCTACAAAATTTTTCCAACTTTTCTTTGTTTGTGCTCATTTGGAACTAGATACATCCACCTGAATGTATACTTCCACATCAAATGTTAGTCATACACCACATGAATGAAAAACCAGCTGGTCTGATGATAAATAAAAAAGCAGGCAATGTGTCTTCATCGTTATCACCTACAGATCATCATTCCATATAAATTACAAAACCAGATTATATTAACGTTGGTAGACATATTCATTTTCTTGTACTGTGCTGTACTGTACTTTGCTGATAGTACAATTTTTCACAAGCTGAAAGCTTGTGGCACGCCATATCAAGCAGTTCTTTCAGCACCATTTTTCCAATAGCGTGAGGTTTTTTTGTGTTTGTGTCACACTTTGATGATTCTTGCAACATTTCAAACTTTTTCACTATCATTATGTATGTTATTCTTATCTGTGATCAGTGATCCTGGATGCTACTATTACCATTATTTTCGGGAGCCACAGTTCATGCCTATGAGAGACAACAACCTTAATTACTAAATGTGGGTTCAGATAGCTCCACCAACCGGTCATTTTCCTGCCTCTCCCATTTCCCAGGTCTCCCTATTCCATGAGACACAATATGGAAACTAGGCCAATCACGAATGAGTGTACAACAGTCTCTAGCATGTCCTTCACTTTAAATCAGAAGCTACAAATTATTAAGCTCAGTGAAGGTGTGTCAAAGGCCTAGGTAGGCTGAAAAAATCATGTCTCTTGTGCCAGTTAGCCAAATTGTGAATGCAAAGGGAACATTGTTGTTAAAAGTGCTCCTCTGGTGAACACACACGTGATAAGAAAACAAAGCAATCTTACTACTGACACAGAGAATGTTTTGGTGCTCTCAATAGAAGATCAAAGGAGCTACAACACTCCTTTAACCTAAATCCTAATCCAGAAAAGAAAAACTAATTCTTTTCTATTCAATGAGAGCTGAGAAAGATAAGGAAGCTGCAGAAGAAAAGTTTGAAAACAGAGATTAATTCATGAGACTTAAGGACAAAAGTCAGCTCCATATTATTATAAAAGTGTAAGATGAAGCAACAAGTGTTGATGCATAGGTGCAGCAAGTTACTCAGAATATCCACCAAGAAAATAGATGAAGGTGGCTGCATCTGACATTCAGTGCAGGTGAAGCAGCCTCAGTTGGAAGATGTTATCTAGGAATTTCACAGCTAGAGAAAAGAAAGCAGTGCCAGATTTCAAAGTATCCAAGGACAGGCCGCCTGTATTGTTTTAAGGTAGTAGGTGACTGTAAATTGAAACCACTTTCATTTACCATTCTGAAAATCTTCATCCTTTCAGAATTATACCAATTCTACTCTGCTTTTGTTCTGTAAAAGGAATGATAAAGACTAGATGAAACCACATCTGTTTGCAATATGGTTTACTAAAATTTTTAAGCCCATTATTGAGATCTGCTATACACACACACACACACACACACACACACACACACACACATATTTTTTCCAAAGTATTAATGCTTATTGACGATGCTCTCTGGAGCACTGAAGGAGCTATACAATGAGGTTAATATTGTTTCCTAATTGTGAACCCACATCCATTATGCAGTCCATAAACCAAGGGACAATTTCACTTTCAAGTCTTATTATTTAAGAAGTATGTTTTATAAGCCTATAGTTGCCAAAGGTAGCTGTTACCAGCCTGATTGGTACATAGCCATCAACATCGAGGCAAGATCCTCTGCCACTAGTAAAATGATTACAATAGTTCACTGAAGACTCAGATGGTCATTAATAATTTTTAGCAATGAAGTCAGTTTTCATTAAGATATGTATAACTTTTTAGACATAATTCTATTGCATATTTAATTGACTGTACTGTAGTATAAATACAATTTTTATATGAACTGGGAAGTCAACATGTTTCTGTGACTTGCTCTATTATGATATTCACTTTATTACAGTGGTCTAGAGCCAAATCTGGAGTGTCTCCAAGGTATACCTGAAACTAATTTTAAAATGTAAGTAATATTGGATGAAACAAAAAGTTAATATGACATTGAGTCAATAAAATATTCCTAGGAATAAAAGTATGAAACTATTTGTTTTATGACTAAAGGGTAGAATTTACCTTTAAACAAAATAAAATTTGAATTTTTCTGTCAACTCTGCAATAAAAATGATTACAAATAATCATTCAAAATATTTTAGAACAATTAACTCCATTAAAAGTCACTGCTTTGAATTATGCTAATATTTAGTTCAAATCTATATGGGGTCCAAAGTAATCTAATTTATAACTAAATGAATAAACAATAGATTGAATTACCAACTGAGTAATTCAACTAGGCCATTAAGAACACTGAAGTAAGAATTGCCTGTATGGGCCAGTAATTTCAGTCAGCCTAGTACCCAATGTAGATTTATAATTCTGCAATTCAGTCTGCTGCTTGGCACTCAGATGTGATGAACCATGAATAAAGTGACTGTGACAAAAACAATGGCTGCTTCAATCTGTCACCTTTCCCATCACATAAGATAAGACATTTTAAACCATCTCGACTGTTACTTAGGGTTTTCTCATTGGTATTTCAGAAAATCCATTACAAGTACTTACTATTGATTTACTCCACACAAAAAATGCATAATTCCTTGAACATGAAATAACTTCATCAATCCACACACTACTTTAGTGACTATGGAAAAATATAACACTTTTCAGAATGCTAATTCCAATTCCACTTCTAATATTCCTAAATAACATTAATAACACAATGAGTTTATATTTTGTGACAGTGTCTTCCTTTAAGAGATGAGAAAATAGACTATATCATATATAATCTATTATTGCTTCAAAGTGGTTCTTGCAGAAATTGGAAATTGGTAAGGAAAATAATAATAATTTTACAATAAGAAAAACAGCAATTAAAAAATAAAACTAGGATTGACCATTCATTTATACAATCTTGTACTTAATATGAATCTATGTATTTTGCCTCTAAATCAATTACAAACTTGAGTATAAATGAGTCAAAGAAATGTAGTCAATATTATGTGAGATAGTCGTAATATCTCCCTACTGGCTTGAATCACAGATGTTACACACGAGTGCCCCATCAAGCAGCTTGTAACACTAGGGGTAGAAATGATATAATCATACAAGGGACAGTGGTTCAATCCACCTGTCAGTGAGACATATGGATTATGGCCCCACTGTGAATGTATGAACCAAGAATGACAACTTGTATATCTGTGTGTGGGTATGCGTGCAATAAATATCTGCTGATAATCCTTTTAAGGAATATATTTGAACTCATGGCACTCAGAAAAAGATTATTAGATGCAATTTTTAAAAAATACTCTGTTTCCATTCAGGTAAAAAAAATATTTTTAAGGTCACACCAACAATTGCTTGTTTTTAGTCAAATTAATAAACTGACGTTAAATAAATCCTCATGGATTACAACTCAAATGTGCTTTACAAAGTGAACAAATAAAGGTAAATGATGGTTTGCTGTTTATATCCCTATGACTTTCAAAACTTTCTACCTCAAATTTAATATTTGATTGGTCCAACATCATAGCTTAATAACTCTATAAAAAACAGACATTTCTACATATTAAAATAATCAGCATTTGGGAGGCTGAGACAGGAGAATTGTCATGAGTTTGAGGCCAGTCTGGGCTACATAAGCAAATTTAAGGTCAGTCTGAACTACATAGGGAGACCCTGTCTCCAAACAAACAAACAATAAAAAAAAGTCAATATATTCTTGTCAATTTTCTATGTGACTTATTTTAGCTTCTCATCTGACTCAACAGATGTATTATTAAAGATATATGAATATAAGTATTTAAAATGTTTGTGGATGTAATGGGTGTCTAAATAAATGCATGTATATGTTGAAAATAAATGTTACATTTGCATCTGTTACAAGGTGGATATAATATAACTGCGTTGTCAATAGTTATTAACATCTTTCGTTCATTATCTCTGACTAAAGGAGGATGGAATAAATGAAGAATAAAAAGGTTTTAAAGATATCTTTATACAAAGGACTGGGAAACTTTCAAATGAATGACTTATTTGCTTTTAGAATAACCCTCTACACAGCTAAAGTAGTATGATAACTGTTCACAATTAAGAGTGAAGAGACAGGATCCAGTTTCTATACTTTGATGTGCAGCCCACACCAATTACTTAAGTACTCTATGTGCTTTTTTGTGATTCACATGAGTTGGAGTAAATCATACAAGGGAGAGAAAGTAGATACTAGATACATAGATGATAGAGCAGCATTCACTGAAAGAGAAGAGATTTTAGAGAACATTCAACAAACTTCTGATTGTTTAGGAGAGGGAAATGAGTCTAGTCTTAAAGATTTAACAGAGAACAGAAAGAAAAATAAAAGATGGCAAAGAAAAATAACTTTCTCTGTCACAATATTTATCATGTCCATACTAATCCAGCAATCTAATAGGCCGAGCTCTATGTCAGTCTTGGTTAATTCTTTATTCCTTGTTTCTTACACAGTCCTTCACAGAAATGAGTGTATTAATAGATGCATAGATGATTGCTAAATATTAATTTAGAGAAGATTCTGACCTTCCTAATGCTCACTTTCATCTTTTGAGAATGGGAATAATAGCTTTTTCTTTTACTGTTATCAATCGGAGGAAAATGAAATAATACCCAATAATTATTAGCATGCATTATGCACAAAGCAGGGTTTACTGAACATTAATGGATTGAGTGAACAAAAAAGTGAATTAGGCCAAAGTATGTATTTGTTTTCCAAAACCTTCAATCACAGATATGGGTTTGGCATGCCTTCATCTAATAATGCCTTAGCAAGAAAGTAACAAGTATAGAACATGTAATAAGTACAAAAATTTTGTGTAAAGGAAAATTTTTTGTTTAATCTATCCTAGACATTTCTAAAAAGGACAAAGAGCACTGAAATACCTGACAGAATTCTGACTTCTGCTTCATTTCCTATCCTTGAGCTGGCTGGGTTTCGAGCTGAGCATCGATAGATTCCGATGTCCCCTGGTTGAAGTCGGCTGATCTGCAATGCTCCAGAGGGCAAGACCACCACTCGGGGGTCTCCTGGGACTGGAGTAAGGTCTTGTTGATTTTTCTGCCAATGTATTGTTGGCATGGGCTCCCCAATGACTTCACACTTGAGTAGCACGGTGTCTCCCATGAAGGCTGTCACAGACTCTGTCTGGGAAAGAAACCTCAATGGTCCTAGGAGAAAAACAAAGAATGAAAGGTAAGTGTTTCAGATGAGGCACATTAGTCGCCAATGAAAATAATCACACATTGCATTTTTTATGGGAAACTACATTTTATAAGATATTTTCTCAAATCCCATCTGCTTTATCTCACATTTTAGCACATCACCTGTCAGGCACTATGAGTGGGCGCGGTGGCTGAAACAATGATGTTGCCATTTATTGCAGGAAGCTTAGTGCTTTGTTAGTATTGGTTAATAAGACGCCATATAAAACAAACAGAGCAGACACAATCTAATTTTACACATGTGGAAATTGAGGCTCAGGGAAGTGAAATTCCACATACAAATTCATGAAGTTAGTATGCTTCAGTCCTCTAAATGAGACCTTGTTCTTCTGAATACACATGCTGTGCCCTTCCAGTTTCACAACTTATACAAAGGTCTCAGGTCATGGGGATTCACTGAAGATGTGTGTCATAACCTATGGCAGTTTCAAGAAACACGAATATTAATGGGCAAGTAAAATAACAAAGAACACCCTTTTATGGGTTGACTGCTTAAGTCAAATGATCATTAGCAGTCGCCAGGAACAGTGTGCTGAAAAAGTCCTAGAGTTGAAATTAAGTAACTTGTCATTGGGCTACTTATTTCGTATGAACCTTTTGACAATCTGCTGCATTTCTTGAGCTATAAAATAGGACAACAACTAACTTGCATGACCACAAAGATGCTCATATGAAATAACATGTGACAACGATGCGTTCATACTGTAAATTTGATTAAGGAAACAAAGGGGGAATTAGCAAAAAAGGTTTGCCATCACTGATTATAAGTATGATGTCTAACAGGAAAAACTGACAAGATATATGGATTTGCACTCTTGACCCTCTTCAATAAACAAGTTGATATCTATGATCCTAATCATCTAACCACAAAAATACTTAGGGGATTCTGTGATTGCAAAGAAATTTTTATGAATTATGTCATCAAGGGCAGATTATTGGCAATTTTATTTTCTAGCACTGATGGAAACCAATAATTTGACTTTTTGTATTTTTGTGAGTATAGGTTGTTATACAAAACAATTACATTCATCTTGAGGATTTTTGTTCTATTCACCACAGTTATATTATATTTTCAATTTCATTTTAATTTTCCTGAGATTGTTTAAATTGTATGTACATTTTAGTATAAAATTTGATCCATTTATCACTTTGTGGTTCATATCAAGTATTGCTAAAAATGTCATGTTATTGTAATATTTTATATATTCATTCTATTTAAGTCAAAATTTCCCAGCTACAGGTTAAAGTGTTTTTTTGGTACCTGAAATTGAACCTTGTGCTTGCCAGGCAGGCACTGTGCCACCAAGCTATACCCTGGTCTTCCAGGTTTAAATTTTGTCAAGAAGTTTTGAGTTTTTGCATCATTCTTTAGTCAATAACAGATTCTATTTTATTCTGTTTTAAATACTGCTAGTTTGAGCTTGGGTCTATTAATTCTCACAAATCAAATTTTCCTTATAAACTGATAAAAATTTAGCTGCGGACAGAAAGCAAAGATATAATGGTCTGGGCCAAATATTGTAATTTAATATCAGAGACAACCCGAAATTGTGTAGTCTTTTTCCCTAGATAAAAGCAGAATTTCAAGTTCTATTCAAAGATTAAAGTAAGTCTCCCTAGAGTGAGAAGCTGAAATTATACATATATACGTATATGTGTGTATATACATATGTATATATATATATATGACCATATATATATGATAGTTAAGATAGTTAAATTGCTAATTTCTCTTAGTTCATTGAAACGAAAGGTTTGTGGTAACATTGTTTGGATGATGAAATGCTGATAACTTGTTCTCTGAGCAACTACTTTAAAAACAACAGTACACAATACACTAACCATTGTTACCCTCTAATTATCTTGTTTTGAATTTTTTTTCTCTTTAAAATAAAAAATAAAGTTATGGAGGCTGCAAGTCCAAGATCAGCACACCAGCATTTGTATCTGGTGAAGCTGCTCTCTGGTCTTAAATAAATAAATAAATAAATGATTAATACCTTTAAGCTAAAAGATAATTCAATCTTTAAAATATAAAATTAAATCAGTATCACCTACAGAATGGGGAAAAGCTGCTGAAATATAGCTTCATTATAGCTATATCTGCATAAACACACTTCAAACCAGAGACCTTAAAGTTCTTAAGAATGATTATTAGATAATGCAGAAATCTTAATTGTGATGCAAATATTAATTTGTCAATTAAAGTTTATCCCACATACATAGTTACTAATATTACTCCATTACTCATCTGATTCCTAAGCTAAGGCTCTGGAGTCTAGATTCATACAGATACCCTGATCAACACTACAGATACATCTACAGAGGGCGCCAGCCACTTGCCTAATTCCATTCTTCTTGCGTTATCAAAAGAACTAATCTATAACTGTGCTGGACCTACCACTGATTGATAAACAAAAGGAATCTGTTAACTTGTACCTGGACTTATTGTTCAAACTCCAATTTTCAGTCTGTTTGTAGTATATGGTTTTAAATGTATTCAAAAGAAGATTAAATTACATTAATCTGCTTTGATTAACTTCAGTATGGATATAAACATCTAGAGTATGGTTTGCTTATGTTATAAAAAGGAACACTACAATGAGTAGTGAAAGATGTTTTGAGGCTTATGTTGGGCAACAAAATTCAAACAAATTTCTGAACTTTTTATTTAGTAGTTTTTCATTTTCATTCAGTTTGTAGTTAAATAATAGTAATTTCCCCATAGAAACAAGTTATATATTTCATAAATCTTGGATAGGACAAAATATCTTTGGTAGTTTGATAAAAACATCTGAATATTTTTATATATTCAAATATATGGTTCTTTGCAAGGTAGACACAATTGATAAATTTAAATACAATATGTATTTTTACATTTGAATATCTCTGGTATTCTAAAAGTGAACTTGTAGGAAGTTTAAGAGCATGGAGTAAGATATAAAATTAAAGAGTAATTCAAATTGATATTCAACAATTGTTTCCCTACATAAACTCTATCTGGCTGGAAGAATCCTACACAGGCATGAGATTGCGCAGTAATGTAATTAGACTTAATGGAATTGGCTGCTATTCTGCATCCTTGTTCAGTAAGTACTCTGTGTTAATTTCAAATCTTAATAAAGCAGGGTCAGAGTTTCACCCTACTTAATAGTGAACAATGCAGTGTTTGGGAATTTTAAAAAGTTGATTATTTGTCATGCTGCTAAGTTATAAAAGCAGTTAGTAGTTTTTTTCTTTTTGTCCGGTAACCATCTTGAATGTACAAGTTATAGGCCCTCAGCTTGCTGTTACATTTTCAAGGGATGAGTAAGGGCAGTGAGTAATGAGCATTAAACTCACTGTAATTCATAAGAATAAAATACAGTGGTTTTTTTTCAAGCATCATTTAATGTTCTAATGCAATACAAATGATTCTTGTGCTTTATACAGGCATAATTTTAACTAGATACTCATGAAAACCAGATATCTGCTCAGTGAGGGCCTATTTGAACTTATCAGATCACATATGATCCACTCAACCATAAAATTTCCCACCTCTTTTCTTTCCTCATTCAGTTGCATTATAGACATAATCAAAATACCAGTGTTCCAAAATTCTTCTAGTTTTTATAAGTAAATGGACACAACTTGAGACCATAGTCATAAGTGAGGTAAATCAAACTCTCATGTGTAAATACCATATTGTCTCCCTAGTGTAAGAAACTGAAACAGTATATATGATCCAAAATCTACAATAAATACTGTGTAAGGGTAAAAAACTGCTCAAAGAGCAGAAGTAATTGGGAAAGGGAAAAGGAGGAAAGAGGAAGGGAAATGGAAAAAGACATAATACAGATTTATGTCATTTTCCATTTCCCTTCCTCTTTCCTCCTTTTCCCTTTCCCAATTTATATATGTAAAATAACTGAAATGACTATACTGCTGAATGTATTAGTTATTGAGAAAGATCAGTTATTACTCATATGAGTAGATCAATTTTACATGTCTGTATCTGTTAATGTAAACAACTGTGTTGAAGGCAACGATATGCAATATTGCAACCATTGTCAAGTTCCTATCATCTTGTTTTGTAAACCTAAAATGTTACTGTTGTGGATTTGCTGTTGTCGTTTGTTTGCCTCTTTTGCTTTTTGTCTTTCTTATGTGTGTCTTTTTTCTCTTAAATAAAAATAAATAAATAAATAAATTTCACTTAGGAAACTCTGATGTTTCTCAGTTTTCTAATATTTTCTTATTACCCAAATGCCAGGTAAAAAGTTTCTATTTAATTATATACCCAGGAACCTAGCAAAACAAGTACATCATTCATATTCACAAATCAAGTTTTGCACCTGTTAAAATTTTTGAGGCCTGCACTGTTTCCTTTTGATTTTTAATGACACTTCCTTTGAAAGAAAAGCCCTCTTTCCTCACATCTGCCTGTCAACACCACAGTCACTGTTAAAGACAAAATGCCCACCTTTTTCCTCGTCTTACTAAAAATCATTTAAAAACCTTTAAAAATAAGTACTCATAATTTACAGGTATCATACCAGAGTTGAGTCTATAAATAAATGCCTGAAATATGTTTGCATGTTTGTATTATGTTTTCTGTATTTTACTTCCACGGGGTATGTCAAATATTTACTGACAGAAAAAAAAAAGCACAACATATAAATATTTGCTGAAATTCTACATGAATCTAAATGTTTTTGCAGACATACACATCTTGAAAACTGGGTTTGAGTTTTGCCACTATCACTTTCCAAAAACCTCTGGAATCCCGGGTTGGTGAATAATAACACACTGGTAGTCACTTTGCTCCTCCCCCTTTCACCATGTAGAAGATTTTAGGTGAGGTTTCAGTTTTAGAATTTGCACTATTGTAGCTACCTTTATAAATGACCTCATTGAATCTCCACAGTTCTTTCTTCCTTTTTATAGTGCTAAGGATTGAACTCAGGGCTTTGCTCATGCTTGAAAAGTGTTCAGTAACTGAGCTAGGTCTCTAGCCTATGATAATTCTTTAAGAGCAAGTGAGTATATGTAACCTTTTTTTTTTTTAAAGATTTAGTAGTAAATCATCCTTTTTAAAACACCTTATTTCCTCAACTTAAGTGAAAATGCCTCAGATGTATATCTTCTATAAGTCACACTCTCTACTGCAGAACCTTCCAGAAGCAGCACAGAACAGAGTAAATGATGTTATTCTCAGCTCTCTATATCCATGATTTCCACAAATGCAAATTTAACCAGCTGTGAATTAAAGCTATGTACGTGCGTACACACACACACACACACACACACACATATACACACACACACATATGTATGTATATGTTTACATGTATATATGTGTGTGTACATGTATATATGTATATAAAACACTTATCTATACCAAAAATTAGAGTATAAAACTATTTACATTGCATTTACATTTACACTGTAGTAAGTATCATAAGTCAATGAGAGATAATTTAGTATTTCCAGTAGGATGTTTCTTGACTGTGGAAGTATTATGCTATATTAAGCTACTTTATATAAGGATTTGAACATCTGCTGATTTTATATCTACAGGGATGTTTTGAACCTCATCTCTTATAGATACTGCAGAATAATGGTATATTCTGGTCTAAATAGAGTTTTTATATAGAAATTTCAGCCAGAACCACTACACAGTTGAAAAGACCACAAAACCTATTTTTAGTACTGTCAGAGGGCTTCCCTATCTAGCCTTGGGGAAGGTTGTTTTCAAGAATGAGCTGTAGTCAAAGTTCCTACCTTCACATCTTGCCTGGCCCAGTATGGTATGACAGCCTTTTAAATCTAGGAACACCTGGACTTCTTAGTAGCTTCCCACACCAATCAATTCACAGGTTTAGACATTTTCTGTATCTTTATGTGCTAACAAAGACCAGGACCCATTAGCGAGAAACTATAAAAAGGAAAGAACATTTTGTTTCACATATGGAAAAGTCAAACACATATGGAAGCTCAATTTTATCCCTGTCCTCAAAATGATAAACAGACATTTTTAATTCCAATTTTGTAAGTAACTAATACACAGTAAAAGTGCCTGGGCTTTAGCATCAGAAATTGTATTGATGTCAATGATCCTAATTACAGTTGTATAGAAAACACTAATTGCTATTAGCAAGAAATATATAGCCATTATGAGATTACCAAGGAGAAATACATCCACTCTGTTTATTCTGATTTCTATAAAGGAGCTCTCAATTATTATTTTATAGTACTTTAACATTAAGAAGATTCATTAAATATCTATTTACATATGTTACTTTGTTAAATGTTGCTCAGGGCCAGCTATTTCTACAGTATTTACTAACTAAGCAAGGAAAAGTGAAGGTTTTTTGGTTTTGTTTTGTTTTTGTTTTTTCTTTTTCGCTCTTCCATAACACATTGCTTGTATATCTGTGCTTTAATTTAGCAGTGCATTTTGAAATCTCTACTTTCTCACTGAGGCCTTCCCCAACCAAGGAAGAATCAGTTGTCTCTAAATATTTCCTTTGTACCACTTACTTCAATTGTAATTAATTAATGGTGCAATTTACTTTATAGCAATCTTTCTGCCTAATTCCACAATAACAGGGTTTGTTTGTATTTTATTCTGTACTATAAATATTTAGTACAATTCATGACAAATAATTTGTCATCAAATAGTAGTTGCATGAAAAACTACATGTTATAACTTAGGCAAATATTACAGGTTCTAAACATTAGGAAGTCAAGGAAGGGTAGTAATAGCTAGGGAGGCAGACAGGGTTAGCAGGAAAAAGCAGTGATTTCTTTAAGTAGAATAAAAAAGAGCTGAGGATAATAAACATAGTCAAATCTATTCATGCATAGAGCCTACTCTTTGAAAAAAAATGTGGTACAGGAAGAGAGGCAATGCCTAATGCATTTTGAAAATTTCACCTAAGCCTCATCAATTTAAATTGAGGATCAGTAGACATTTTGGATGAGATTCCCATCATCTTTTTTGTATTTTAAAGAGAAAAAAAAGCGCAGAAAAATTAGAAAGCAATTAAGCAAATAAAAAAAACAACAAAACTCAAGTGATGATGACAACAACAAAATAGTGATATAGAATTTTAAAATAAGATGATAGGAATTTAACAGTGGTTGTTATATTACATAGTTATCTTCAAAATAGTTGCTCAGGTTATCAGATATAGGCATGCAAAACTGATCAAACATTATGATTTCCCTTGGAGCAGTTTCTCTCCCTTTCACTATATCTATTGTAACTTTTGGATCTTATTTACTTTCAGTGTCTTATACTAGTGAGATAATAGGGTGTTTGTACATGTGAGTCTGATTTATTTCATTTCTGAATATGGTTTCTAGTTGCATCCATTTACCTATAAAAGTCTTGTGTTTATCCTGCTTTATAGCTGAGTACTACTCCATTGCATAAAAATATCACATGATTTTTGTCCATTCTTCAGTTGATGGGCATTTGGGTTGTTTCCAAGACCTGGCTATTACAAATTGTACAGCTGTAAGCATGGGTGCACATATATTGCTGTGGTATGATGTATTCAACTCTTCTGGGAAAATACCCACAAGGGGAATAGCTGGGTCGAATGGAACTTCTAATCCTAGTTTTTTGAGGAATCTCCACACTGATTTCCACAGTGGTTTTACCAGTCTACACTCCCACCAAAAATGTCAAAGAGTTCCTTTTACCCCATACCCCCTCCAGCACTTGTTATTCATTGATTTCTTGATGTTAGCCATTCTTTCTGGGGTGAGATGTTATATCAGTGTTGTTTTAATTTGTATTTCTCGAATGACCAATGATGTTGAACATTTTTTCATAGATTTATTTGCCATTTACATTTCTTCATTTGAGAATTGTGTATTCATCTCAGATGCCCATGTTTTGATTGGGTCTTTGAATTTGGGGGGCTTGATATCTTTCAATTCTTTATACTTTCTAGACAGAAGTCCTTTGTCGGAATGACAGTTGCCAAAAAAAATTTTCCAATCCGTGGGTTTTCTTTTTACTCTGTTGGTGATTTATTTTGATGTGCAAAGGCTTTTTAATAGGATGAGATCGCATTTGTTAATTCTTTGAAGTATTTCCCCTGCAGTTTAGTTTTTGTTGATGAATTCTCTAGCTACCCCTATGTCCTCGAGATTTCTACCGTTGTCTTCTAGTAGATTTAATGCTTTTGTCTTACTATTTAGATCTTTGATCCATTTTGACTTTAGTTTAGTGCATGGTGATAGGCATAGGTCTAGTTTAAGCCTTCAACATGTGGAAAGCCAAATTTTCCAGCACCACTTATTAAAGTCGCTATCTTTCTAACAGTGAAATTGTTTGGCCCCTTTGTCAAAGATAAGGGTAACTGAGTGAGTTTATAGCTGTGTCTGAATCTTCTATTTTGTTCCATTGATCCTTGGGCCTATTTATTTGCTAGTATGATGCTGATTTTATTATAACAGCTTTGTAGTATAATTTCAGGTTAGGGATGGTGTTGCCTCCTGCCTTGTCTTTGTTACCCAGAATTGCCTTTGCTATTCTAGGTCTCTTCTGGTCTCAGATGAATTTTCGGAATTTTTTTTCTAGATCTGTGGGGTATGCTAATGGTATTTTGATCAAGATTTAAGTTTTGGGCTGCAAAAATCCTCAATAAAATACCATCAAACAGAATGCAGTGAATCATCAAGAAGTTTATATACCATGACCAAGTGACATTCATCCCAGGAATGCAGGGATGGTTCAACATACGCAAATCAATAAACATAATAAACCACATTAACAGAGTCAGTGACAAAAATCACATGATCATCTCAACAAATGCAGAAAAAATTATTGATAAAATCCAACATTCATTTATGGTAAAAATCCTAGATAAAATTGGAATGGATGGTCTTTACCTCAATCTGATAGAAGTCATTTATGACAGATCAATAGCCAACATCATACTAAACGGACAAAAACTGAAAGCTTTTGCTCTAAAATCAGGAACAAGATAAGAATGTCCACTATCACCACTCCTATTCACTACAGTGCTGGAAACATTAGCCAGAACAATTAGACAAGAGAGAGAAATAAAAGGTATGAGGATAGAAAAGGAAGAAGTTAAATTATCATTGTTTGCAGATGATAGGATACTCTACATAGAAGACCTTAAAAACTCCACCAAAAGATTACTAGGGTTAATAAGCAAATTCAGCAGTATAGCTGGATAGAAAGTCAGCTCTCAAAAATCAATAGCATTTCCTGTACACAAGCAACAAACTCACTGAAAGAGAAATTATAGAAATAACACATCACAAAAAAATGAAATACTTACGAATCAATCTAACAAAGGAATTAAAAGATTTAAACATTGAAAATTGTAATTATGAAAAAAGAAATCAAAGAGAAATTCAAAAAATGAAAGGATATCCCTCGCTCATGGATAGGAAGAATCTACATAATGAAAATGGCCATACACCCATTACCGTTTCTTATCACTGTCTCTAGGGAAAACGTTACCAGATGTCGTAGGGCCAGACCAAACTCAATTGAGATAGCCTGGACATGGGCTGCAACCATCATTCCCCTTCAGGACAATACATATTTCCTCATCTGTAAGGCACAACCAAAATATTTGCTGTCACCAGGGCAGTAGAAATGTTAATAGCGAAAGCAGCAAACATTTTTCATTTGAGCTTTTCTTTTGTGATGCTAAAAAAAGGGGGAAAAAAGGTAAAAATCACCATGGCAATGAATGGAAAGCTGTTAAATCTGTGGGGACATCCAAAGTGTTAGGCTTTCAGAATTAAAATAAGGAGAACAATAGTTTCTTCCTGTCCTTCCATCTAGGCATATGCACACCAGGTAGACAGAGAAATCATCCAAATTTTTCCTTTAGGTCCAGTCAGAAAGTTGGAACACCTTCAATGTGCACTCTGATTCACGCAATTCTACACTACTTTGGATTTTTTAAGTATTCCACAGTTCTTATTTATGCCAAGACTCACTGCCTCTGGGGAAGCCTGTCTTCTACCCACACACCCCCAGACTGGGCCTACTGCTTCTTTTAAATTCTAATCTGAAAATGGCATATTTTTCTTATTTGCCCTCTAGCCTTTTTGGCAGACTATCAGGCCCCACATCTTCGCCCGTGGAAAGTCTAATTATTAAGTAATTAAAGTTCATTTAATAAAAAGAGATTTATCAATTGGGGGACAGATGTTGAGGCTAGAAACATGCCTTGCTTTCAAATATTCAGCAATGTCATAATAGTCTGTACCCACCAGTGGAGAGCTTCTGTAAATGCTTGCTTTGTTCCAAATTAAAGTCTGAAGGTTATGTCCCTTCGAAGCCAGACCTTGTTTACCCCTGTTTAATTGTCAAATTAGCTGAAGGACAGAGAATAAAGGTAAGCTAAGGTGAATTTTTCTAGATTTACCCCACTGCAAAAAGCATCCAAAGACAAAGAATATTTGTGAAATTTAAATTCATCTCTGCCTGTATATATCCCATCTCCCCCTGAAAGCTGTCATTTTCTTCTTTTTTCTTTGTTTTGTGTTTGTTTGCTTGCTTGCTTCTTATTCATTGCCAAAATTACTGACTTCTAGATGGTTGGCTGAAGAGCAAAGGCTCAAATGTGAATGTTACAAACCTAGTAACTAAGCCTGAGGGTGCCAGTCACATTTACACAGTGTGTGATCTTAAAAGAAACAACCACATGGCCAATTAGTTGAACCTCATAAGGATGTAATCTTAGAAATGTGAAGGGAAAGGAAAGGAAAATAATATGGGTAGATTACAAAGTTTCTCTCTTGCTCTGTGAGTTCAGCAACACATAGTGAACTCAGCCCCAGTGCCAAAATTAGTGGAAGAGAAATGTCTTCAAGCCCTTCTTGGAATCAGTTTTGGAGGTTGTCCAACATAACATGCTTGGAAGGTCTGGTACTGTATCAGACACTTGAAACAACCGAATATGGACTAGATCGACTAAACAAAGGAGCCAGAAGCAGATGATTACTTTGGAATTATTTTAGTCTCATTGCCCAAGAGTTGTTTGGTTGCACATCTTTCATAACCTAACCTAGGATTTTTCCTAAATTCTTTCTGAGTGCCCTTCAAATCCATACAGTAATACTGGATTTTCCCAATTTGTCCTTCTTAATAATATCCTCAGAATCATGGTACCATTATAAGAATAAGGAAAGCACACTCTGTCTGAAGGACTAAATTTTATTACTACACAGATTCAGCCAGTAATCTAGAGATGGATTTCAGGACCACCAACTTCCCCTGAAGTTGGTGATCAGGTAAGAACTCATACACTAATGGCCCTGCTCCTTTTGATTTCATCATGAGTGATCAGGCAGTCATGAATCAGCTTGGCCCACCCATGTCTTTCATTAACTTCAGAGTCAGGGAGTATGGGGAAGCTTTCTTCTAGGTAGGATTTTAATAACTTCCCTTTCAGCTATCTGAGTTATTATCTAGCATCTATTCCCAGCACAAGAATAAATAATGAAGAGCTTTACCACTTCCTCCTCAACCTCATCTGGTATTGTCTTCCTGGATATAGATCTTTCATAAAATATAATCGAATCTTACAGAACATCGATGCCATTATTTTATATAAAAGTTGAGAACAAATACTTCTCACAGATGGAACTAAATAGCATAACATGTATAGTGGCAGCTACCTTTCCTCTCAGTTGTGCTGTTTTATTTTTGATGACTGAAACAGGCCCTTTGCCTGTATATATGCATTAAATGGAAATATGCAAATCAAGTCGGAGTTGTTTCCTTTAAAGTAGTCCATAAAAGTTCATTAAAGAACAAATTTCTAATGTAAAAGACATTCTTTAGTAAACAAATTTGTAAATATAAGCCAAACTGATATAACACATTAGCCTATCAATATCGCAAATCTTTTGAAATGATAACAAACCATGCTTCTGAAAATGTGAATTGCTATGTCACTTTGAGAAAGTGATTCGACAATGTGCATCATAATGATTTAACCCAATAATTCTATTTCTAGAAATATATCCATAAATATATAAAAATGTTAGAGATATGACATTATTTAGTGCAATATTATTTAAAATAATGAAAAATAGGGTAATTTATCAATCACTAATAGGTTAAGGAAATTTTGAGATATTCACTGTACAAACTGTAGACTACTATAAAAATTATGTCAATAAATATTTTTAAAAGGAAAGGAAATACTTAATTTACTTTTCTAATAAGTATATCTAAAAATATATAAAGTGAACCTTTCAAAATATTTCTTATAATCTATTCAGTGTTTTATATTTAGTGCAAATTGCAAGCAACTCTTCATGAGCATATTGATTTCACAAAGAGATGCTTACCTCAAGGGGCTTTGACAATAACTTTATTTTCATTTCCTACTTTGCAGATAAAATTCTTATTACAAAAAGTTGAGATTAGTTTATAATCAATAGCAATGAATAATCTTACAGAATTTAGACTCAGGCTTTCCATCAAACTTAAATCTTATTATTTATGATTAATGAATAGTCACAACACTTATGAAAGTTAATTATGAATGCAGTGGATATTTGTTGGGCCTACTAGCAACTGTACATAACAAATAATCCAAATAGAAGAAAGGCAAGCCATCGACATTGGTATAATATTCTGCTTTATAGTATGTTATTATCAATATCCCTTCTGTACTTTATCTAGGTTACCTAGCCAAGTATCCTTACCACCACTGATTATATTCATGGGAATTCCAGATCACTTATTTGGTTAACCAGTCAGTCAGTGTGGTGACTAATTGTATGTGCAACATTGACTAGGCCACTGCACACCAAGGTATTTGTTCAATTGTTACCGTGGGTGTGTTTATGAGGACATTTATGTATAAAATTGAATTTGAATTGTGCAGTGATTAAAGCAGAATGTCCTTTTCAGGGCTGGTGAGCCTCATCCAATTCAATGAAAACCTGTATCAAACAAATAAGCAGGATGAAAGGGACTGTCTGTGTATAATGATATTCTAGCTAGAGCATAGATCATTTGCTGCTTTTGGACTCAGGCTGGAACTCACACTTTTTAGGTTTCCTGCTTCATTGGCTTTCAGCTTAAACCTGCAATTATTCTTTCAAGTTTTCTGAGTCTTCACTAGCCAAGCACAACTCTTGAGACTTCTTACCTCTGTTACTGAGTAAATCTATTTATTATAATCTCAATCTCAATCTCTCTCTTTGTCTTTATCGTTCTCAGTCTTTCTGTTTCTCTCAACATCATAAATACGAACAGGATAAATGTAGTTTGAATGTCCCCATAATCCAAAATTTTTTAAGTTCCACTGATATGACGCCACATGTGCAAAACAACACCATGAAACCTTGTTTCATTCATAAAACTATTAAAAACATAGCAAAAATTGCCTTCAAGCTATGTGAACAATGTATTTGTGAAACATAAATTAATTTTGTGTTTAAATTTGAGTCCCATGCATTTGAAATAATTTGAAAAAATCCATTATCCAAAACATTTTTGTCCCATGCATTTTCAATAAAGGATGCTCAAACTGCTTGTGTGTCGGTATATATGTTCACCTATGGACTGGCTTTTTATGGAGAACTCAAATTAAATCTTACTACATATCTAAAATGTCCAGACTTTATCCTAATTGTTTAGAGAATATCAAAATGAAGAGTATTAGCTTCTTTTCTCAAAGTGCTCATGGCTAGTAGAAAAGCAAAATATATAAGAACAATACAATGTGAAAACAAAGATACTGATTGAGTAAAGATAGGAAAATCCTTTAAAATGCCTATTGGGAATGCAATAATTTGTAAAAGTTTACAAAGTGGTGAAATATGAGCTGGGTATTGAATAATGAATAGGAATTCACTAGGAACCTGAGATTCAAGAGCACCTTCTAGGTAGGAAAAAATACATGCAAAACCCATGAATCCGAAGGCCATACAAGTTTGGGAAGACAACACATTATTCAGCGAGTGATTGGGAATCATGACCAGATTTTTCAAACTGCTTTTTCATATCACACAAGGAGGTCAGTATTCTTGAATTTTATCCTAGGTTAAGTATCTTTTGACCACAGAATTGCTATAAATTCCATAAGAGTAGGAACCATGTCCCCTGAATTTTAGTATTACCACTAGGTATACAGTGACCTTCATAAATATCGACTAATCTTTATTTGACTGAAAAAATAATTGGCAATATTTGCTTCTACTGTATAAAATTAGCACACTGTGCAGTATCTAGTAAGTTAAATTACTTGATAACAGTTATTTTAACTTATAGTTACTGTTCAAGAAATGAGTCACTCTTTTGGATTTTGAAATTGCAAGAGAGGAAAGTAGAATTCACATCCAGCAAGTTTTATAACTGAAACATTACAAAGCCTCAATGACTGGGGAGGGAGGCTATAAACAGAAAAACTTAGCAAGTAAATAGTACTACTGCCTTCAAAGGTCTGAAACAACAACATATTGGCTTATAATTGTTTCAAACTTTGAGTTTGACATAAAAAAGATGAAATTATCTTTTATCCTTTAGTCTATTAACCCAAGTGCATATTTTTCTTATTATGAGTAGCACTAGTTAAGTATATTCTGGTACTATATAAGGTATATTTTTCTTATTACCAGTATCATTAATTAAGTACATACTAAGCACTACAGTACATAGCAAAATATGTATGAGGCATGATACCAATGAAAATATAGTCTTTACACAGCAATAGATTTCCCTACTAAGATTGCTGGCAATATTTCTTACTCTAAGTTGATTTGGTAGGACTACTCTTCTCTCAACATATTTTTTCTTGTCAAAAGTATGTGCCTGAGTCCTACATTCAGACATTACCAGACAGAGACAAGAGTAAAGAGAAATAAGAATGGAATGAGTTTGCAATATAAGGAGGCAGCAGAGAGAGTAATATTAGCTCGAAGTATATAATTCAGCATAAAATTCATTATACTTAATTTCATTAAAGCTAAGATTCACAACAAATATAGTCAATGTATTTCTCCCATAATTTTAGCGTCTTTTTCCTCACACAGTATCCACCTTTAAAATGAGAAGCAAGAAAACCCTGTGGAAATAATAATTTAAATTAGAAACTTCTGATGAATCTATATAATTTAAATTTTGATATGAAAGTGCCTACTGGGAGAAAATTGTAGCTAATAAAATGCATTTGCATGCTCTATTTTTGCACAATGGAAATGAAAAACCAAAATATTTCTAGTGAATTGTGTATCTTGTGTAATTTTTTTTAATCTCTACTGAGACCACGAGGAAATCAAAACTTCTTTAAAAATGTGCAAAAGTTTAGGCACTTTGACTCAGAGTAACCAGCTGACCTGTTAATGGGCCATTCAAACAGAAAGAAATATGTGAAGTTTATAGCTTGGGATATGTCTCAGATTTACCTAAATTAAATTCCACCATAAGAGTCTGAAATGATCATTTGTTCTAACACATCTTTTGGGGTGCTTGTTCCCCAACAATTATTGACAAGGGAAAAATGACAGAAAGTTAGATAATGGTATATCATCCTACATGAAAGTCTTTCAATTGTGAAGGCATTGTTCTGGGCCCTTTTGTAACATCTAATACTTTACCCCAAAGAATGATGGAGAAATGGTACCTGGGAAGTCAGAGCTATATTCTTCCACTGCTTCTGAGAAGGGCAGAAATAGGCTACAGTTATGTCTGGTAGGAAGTAAATTATTTGTTCCAATAGCTTTAAGTGCCTCAAGTGTCAGAGCACTTATACAGTTTTTTTACAGACTTAGAAATCGTTGATTTCAAACTTGCTTATAGTTTTTCCTGATGTTAAATATCACTAGACTAAAAATGATGATTAAAATATGAAGAACTATTTCGTTAATAAAAACATGACTCAACAGAGAGAATGAAGCAGTGGACAAAGAAGTGGAAAAACATTAAACCAGAGAAGTGGACCAGGTAGGTAATTTGGATGGCAAACCCCAGCTTCGTAAGTTGGCATTTTATTTCAATTACAGTTCAGACACCATTAAGGGGTGTTCAATGTAATCAGACTTGCATTTTTTATTAGTATATGTGTGCAGCACATAGTGACCACATTCTGTGTGGGAGTTTGATAACATATGTATTGCCTCTTGATCATTTTTACTCCTCCTGCTACATCTTTCCTCGCTACTCTGACCTTTCTCGATTCCCTTTCCCATCTCTAGAGTCTACCTCCTTGTTTCTTAACATGACTCTTTTATTTTGTTCTTTAAATCATTTATATTTTGG
The DNA here is from genome assembly GCA_004363535.1 of Dasyprocta punctata. Taxonomy (NCBI): domain Eukaryota; kingdom Metazoa; phylum Chordata; class Mammalia; order Rodentia; family Dasyproctidae; genus Dasyprocta; species Dasyprocta punctata. Next base: position 3,894 of record RJWM01013234.1, on the reverse strand, counting down.
GTCTCTTAATTTTTAAAGACCATTCTTGCTCACATATAGAGTAATTTGAAGGAGTGTTGGAAAATTCAAGACACGAGCAAGAATTTCACATAGAAACTTGCCCTTAGTCAAGGTGAACGGAAATATGGTTTCAGCCAGTGAGGTAGCAGTGTGATTGAAGAAAAGGAAAGGGCTACAGGACCTGTCAAAATTTGGGTGTTTTATGAGAGAGGGGAATAGGTCAAAAATGAACCTGAATTTCCAAGAAAACACTTAGAGTGTGTTTCTGATTAGGTTTTATGGCAACATGGAAAGCAACAAGAATAAGACATGCAAACCAAAGACGTTGCATTACAAATTGAAGAGGAATAGGAAATCAAGTAAATCATTGGGCCTCAATGGCTGAATTTTAATATGAAAAGGACTAGAGATGATTACCTTCAAAGGTCCCACCATTCATAAAACCATAACATACTGTGGTTTGACGTTTTAACTAATATGAGGCCAGATCTTATATTTATCCACTAATATTTAACAAAACTAATGTAAGAGATACACAGACATAATAAATCTCTGCAAGTATGCAGGCAAATAAAACATTCCACGTTATAGTCTTACTGGAGCTGCCAACCTACACAAAACACAGAGCTCAGCAGAGACCGCTTAACATGAAGGTTCATAACAAAGGAATTAAAAAAAATGAGATTTATGATAAAAAAGAGTCAATAAATATCCTAATATTGTGAAGCCTGGCCAATTTAAGAGGAAGTTATTTTCTTTACTTGTCATACCAAAAAAAGACTTTGTTCTTTTAGTGTCTTTTATTTTTTCATTTCATCTCACTTACTCTGATTATCACTGTAGATCAGTTTCTGGTTTTCGAAAGTCTAACTAAAGCATTATTATTTTAATGTCATTTAATTTTTCAATAAAGAGGAAATCAAGAGCCTAATTTTGAAAAGCTAGAAATGGTGACATGTGCCTGCTACATCAGCACTTGGTGGGCTGGAAGATCACCAGGGGTTCAAGGCCAGCAAGGGCTGCATAATGAGTTCAAGACGAGCTTGAACTACACAGCAAGACCCTGTCTCAAAAAACAAAACAAAACAAAATGCCTAAATTTGAAACAACTATAGTTATCCTAATTTTTTCCAAATTGTTCCCATTCAGTTTGCACCAAATTTTGCTTTCTTTAAAGCAAATTCTTTTTACATATTTCACTCTTCATTGCCTCCACATTTGAGGATTTTGAAGACAGTCTTTAGAGTGATTTACATGTAATTTTATATCAAAATGGCATTTCGAATATACATCGACATTTATCATAATCTTAGTTTTTGCCTTTTTGAGAAATTTACTATTGAGCGGAGTTTTAGATCTGGAAATATCTATTAAGATTCCAAAAGAATTCATCAGTCTTGGCCCCTGTAAGTGATATGCGAAGTACATCTTTAAAGAAATTTCTCACCAGCATGTTTATAAAGGGTAAACTCAAATTTTAGCTTAAATTTGGGGATCTCAGAACACTCCAAATATCTCAGAATTATTTCACAATTTTTTTTTATCTGATGTGTGCTATACTGGTCTATATTTTTCTTGGGTTTATTGAGATCACACTGCTAATTTCTGTGTCCTGTAATTCTCCAGTAGCAACAATTGTCCTACCTTGAGTGACAGCTAAGCTTTGGTTGAATTTGTTCAAAGTTACGTTCTCAGTGCCTGTTATATAGTAGATACTCGGCAATATTTTCTGAATCTACAGATAAAATATCTGAATCCAAAAAAGCTTCCTACATGCAACTAAAATCTTTTTCTACTTTTTGTCTGAAACTTCATGAAATTTATTCTCCTTAGTACTAATTGTCAATCAACAACTATTCATCAGTTGCCATATTTTATTGAATCTCTTCTCCTATCCAATTAAATTTTAGATTTCTCAAGGATAAGATACAGCACTCTACATTGCTGTAAAAATTCAGTGTCTTAAATGCAGTGAAAGCATCAAATAATGCCCTTGTTTTAAGTCTTATTAGATTGAGGAGTAATTATTTTGTTTTGCCTATTTAGGCAAAGGACCATCTGTTAAGAAAACTCTAAGATAGTCTACTTCAGTTGATTTATTTTATCTTAAAATTCTGATGATAGATCTTTTTCAATGCAGAATATTGTAATGGTAGCTTCAATTTATGGGGAAAATCATTATTGTAATTTAGACTTTGCAACTTATAATGGTTCCTAAAGAGTTGGATTGTCTTTGGAACAGCCACTAAGAAAAAAATTTGTAAAAAAATTACAAATTTTTGTACAACTAAGGTCTACAGTACAGACTACCTCTCAAGATTCTGAAATGTAGGACTCAATTATGAATTTTTAAGCTCACTTACATGTCCTGTATTATTTTGATGGATTTAATGTCAATATTCACATATCTCTTCAAAATTATTCCATATAAACTCCCTGGAGGTAAGAAGATGATAATTCCTTTATATTCTTCTCAGCCTAGAATAGTGCCTTTGCAATAGTATGAGACCAATGGCAAATGGCTGATAGAAAATTTCGTTTTTCATCTCTACTCCTTCTGCAATCTTTCTATCCTCTAATATTTCTATCTTCTTCTTCCAGAATACTAAAGTGGCTTCATGAAAAAGTTTTCCAAAGTAGGAAGCTAAATAAATCTTAAAGTCATCACTTTAAAACTGAAATAGTCCTTAGAGAGCAAATATATTCAGTCTTTTCTTTTTATGGAAGAATATATGTTGAATATAAAAAAGTCAAGTTTGTTTACCCCATCTCAAAGTCCTATATCCTGTCTTACACATTGGAGGTTTTCTACACCTGAGTATATTTCAAGATATATTTATACATCTCAATAGTATATTTACATACACTATTATCATATATACATTTATGTTTATAACCAGATATGAGAAATGTGTGTGCACAATTCTAGTCAAATGGATACGTATTTCCCTATATATTTTATGTGGAATTGTACATACATGAAACTCACATATATCTTGTAAGGATATAGAATTTTTGAAACTAGTAAATAATTCATTGGGAAAAATTAATCCTATTATCATAGCGCAGTCATTAATTGTTCAAAAGTAATCTTATGTTGAATAACTGAAATGAAGAAACTGAGTCAATTAATGATGACTTTTTCACTCTTAATGTAACTGTATATTTAATTTTCTTTTATAAACCAGAATACTTATTATTCATTTTCAATTCTTCCTAAAAATCAGTGTATAAACTTACAATAAGCTAGCTCTAGTTTTACCATTTAAAAAAATGGGAATAGTCTCATAAATCGTGAACTGTCCATAACAAATTGTTCAAGATGATGTAAACTCATCAGAGAAGAACCTTATTATTCACACCAAGCTGAACTGCTAATTTTCAGAGACAAATGCACCTGTGGAAAAAGAAATCATATCTTTAAATTGTATTATCCACTGACATGACCACATACTGTTTTCTCCTTGTTTTTAATACAGAAATCAGAGGGTGTAAATCTCTTCATCTTCCTGTCAGCACTTCTGGCCAGGGTGTTAATGGCCTGCAGCCAGGAAGTTGCACAGGCTTCCAGCCAATCAGCAATGAAACCATTTAATTGGCTTTTCATACAGGAAGCCCAAGGAAGGAGGGGGCTTGGTGCTAATGCATTTAGATGAAAACATATTTTCAAATCTCCAATTAAAACGAGACAAGAGATCTTAATCTTTTGTGGTATAAAGGGGATAGAAAAGACTCATTTCATTTATTAAGTGATAAAGGCTAATTTTACTGATTGAGAATACATTATCAGTGTCTTAAGAGATTTCTTTTCAAAGAATAAACTCAGCTTACCCCTGCCAAGATAAAAGTACTCTTATTTCTTCAATAAGAAACCAAAGAAAGGTCTCCAGCTTA
>RJWM01013233.1:0-53908 GCA_004363535.1 Dasyprocta punctata | reverse complement strand
CCAAAAATGGGCATCTGAGATGAACACATACTTCTCAGATGAAGAAGTACAAAGAGAAAATAAATATGTGAAAAAATGTTCAACAGCACTGGTCATTCGAGAGATGCAAATGAAAACTACACTGAGATTCCACCTCATCCCAGAAAGAATGGCTAGTATTAAGATGTCAACCAATAATAAATGCTGGAGGGGTTGTGGATGAAAAGGAACCCTTCTCCACTGTTAGTGGGAATGCAGGCTAATGCAACCACTGTGAAAGTCAGTGTGGAGATTCCTCAAAAAGGTAGGATTGGAGGTCCAATTTGACCCAGCTATTCTACTTCTGGGCCTCTTCCCAAAAGAACTAAAAACATCATACCACAGTGATATATGTGCACCTATGTTTATAGCTGCACAGTTCATAAGCCAGATCTTGGAAGCAACCTAAGTGCCCCTCGGCGGAGGAATGGATGAAAAAGATGTGGTATTTCTATATATTGGAATACTACTCAGTTATAAAGAATGATAAACTAGACATTTTCACTCTTAAATGGATGCCCCTTGAAAATTTACTTCTCAGTGAATTAAATAAGTCACATGTATGTAACCATCATATTGTTGCAATTGTGTGACAAACTGAAAGAAAATCTATGTATATAAAAAATTAGTTAAGATAGTTAAAGAAAAATAATTTTGAGTGAAAAGTAGTTTTCACAGGGTCATTTTCAGATTACATTTTCACTGTGGGTTTTTCCTTTGAAAATTATATAGCAGAGATAATAAAATTTTTCATACAGGTGGTTTCTCTTGATTCATTGAGGGGAAAGTTTTGTGTTAATAATGTTTCATGTCTATATCTTATACTCTAAACAACTATTGTAAATATAACAATACACAATGTGTTGATTATTGTTACTCTCTTATTGGCCTGTTTTGAAATTCTGTTTTATTGTAATCTCTTACTTTTTTCTGTTTGAAATAAAATTAAACAAAAGAAATTCATAAGATTTATTAAGTTAGCTGTTCATATGTAAGAATATAGGTAAAATATTTGAGGTAGGTTATTCTTTCAGTTTGACTATGAATTCCTTTTATAATGTCACTTGTATCATTAACTATGACAAATAAATAGACTCAAAACTCTAATAGCATTCCTCACAGAACTAGAGAAAGTAATCATAAAATTAAAGTAGAACTGGAAGACACCAAGAATAGCAAAAGCAATTTTGGGCAACAAAGGCAAGGAAAGGGACATCACAATCCCAAACTTCAAGTTATACTACAAAACTATATTAATAAAAACAGCATGGTATTGGGAAAAAAACAAACAAGCAAACACAAAAACAAACAGATTTGTGGATCAGTGGAAAAAAAAAAGAGGATTCAGAAAAAACTCCAGACACCTTATCTTTGACTCAGCACCTTGTCTTTGACAAAGGGGCCAAAAATATTTGCTGGAAAAAAGATAGCCTTGTTAATGAATTGTGCTAAGGAAACTGACTATTGACATACTAGAAATGGAGCCTAAGAAATTTTTCACAAGAAATAACACCAAGAACCAACAAATGGAATCTTATCAGATTTCTTCTGCACAGCAATAGAAACTACTGACAGAGTGGGCAAAAATTTGACAGTTACTCTTCAGACAATGGAGTAATATCTAGAATATATAAAGAACTCAAAAATATTAGCCCTCCTGAAATATAAAGACAATAAAAAACAGGCATCAGAAACAAATAATACTCTGTAGCTATTTATTTACATGGTTGTACATCTATAATTGACAGTGAAAATTCTCATATAAACAGTTTTATAGAGAAAAATACTAACTGACTAAGCTTTGGGAATTCCAAATTAGTGGGAAATTTACCAGTGACATTGGCTACAGCTTATGTCTCCTGCACCTCTTAGTTAGGTCAAATTAACCTGGATTATTTTTAATCAATGGTTAGTATCCAGGTGCGGCAAGTTTAATCATCTTCCAGAAAATAACAAAATAAAATAACCCACCTAATTATTTCAATTTTTTAAAAAAAGGCCAAATGGCAATTAGACCATTTACGAACTAATCCCTTGCCAAAGTTAATATTTTAACTTAGACATGTCCTATGAGAAAAGTTGCTAAAGCCAGTAAATATTGGTTTTAATATTTATGGAAATGCATCTGGCTAAAGTATTCATTTTGATTTGCAAAAATTCGCTTTTCACATTGATTAGCCAAATCCCATCTCAGCATGTTTGTTAGTCAAATTTTAAACTATGATGCAAATTCTAAAATATACCAACAGGTTTAAATTGATTTTGTAGTCATTAAATGGAATAAATCAAATACAAGCTTCTTCTGAAAATAAAAAGTGTCATAAAATGCTATTTTTATAATGATTATTGCCCAACTTGGAATTTGTGGAAATATCTGCCTGGTGGCATGGTAAGCAGAGTGTCAAATTTTTTACCTATATTTGATGTCAGCACAAACAGTGGGTCTGAGCTAGAAGCTCTGATTTATTCATCAGGCAGATTAAAGTTAAATCATGTCTTCACTAGATAGGCAGTTGATGGAGTCATTTAAACTCAAGCGCTTCTGTTTTCTCAATTGAAAATTGGTAGCTAAAACAATTTTGGTAAGAGTAAATGGGGGCATGAGAAAAAGCATATAAATATATGTGCATATACAAAAATACATAAAATGTGTGAGAAGCATTCAGTAGAAACTGTGCATCATCTTTTGAGTTTTGATCTTTTCTCAGGCTAGTGATAATGCCATAGGATACACTCTCAAGATGTGGGACAGCAGCAGTGAGTCGCAGATCTCAAGCAGAAACTGGACACGGCTCAAAGTCACAAGGGGAAAAGGAGAGCCTACGACATCTGTGTTGCTAAGCTTTGACATTTAGTAGGTGAGAGACAGTAAATACATTTTTGACTCACTATGCTTTTAATTTACAGTGATTTTCTCAAGATGTAACCCCATTACAAGCCAAGAAGTAGCTGTACTACAAAATTAACTATATGCAAACTGCCCCCTCGCCCCAGATTTTAGTAATTTTGCCAAAAACCTAAACTGTTTTTTATTGGAAGGTAAAACTATGGGTACTTGTTAAATTATGCTTTGTTTTTATATTTTTAAGAAAACTTTCCAAATGTAAAAAAAAAGTCAAATTCTGAAGTGTTTAATAGTATCTTCATGTATCTTTAATGCTACAGCTTGTCTAGTATTAAAAAGTACTGCTGAAATGCTGAATGTTTTTGCAATTTGTGTGTGTGTTGTTAAAGTTAAATTATGATAAATGTACTTTGAAATTAGTGTACTGATCAACAAATAGGTGCTTGAGAAAATAAGATGAATAATATCCATTGAAGGGTTACAGACGTGAATGTATCTGGACAGTTCTTGGAAAGCAGGGGCAGGGTGTAGACCACTGGGTCATGAGCACAGACAGAGTTCTGAGTGGCTGAAAGAAGTCACCCATGATGAGAAAGCAGACGCCACAAGGGGAATGATTTAAGTTACTCTGCGTTCTTCAGGAGATTCTCTCCTTGATTTTATCTTCGTGTACAATCTTCCAGGTGCTGGAAAAATGAGAGTTTATCCAACAGGTGGTCACCTGAAGGACACAAGAGGACATAGGACACCATCCTAGATATACAATTGCACCAATCATAAGTTTAAATTGGAGTTCTTATATTAATTTACTGTAATATACCTACAAATATATATGGAATGATGGTTAAATACATCTAAAAAAACAAAAGTACAAATGTGATTTATTTTATCTAGCACAAATTTTAACTTAGAAAAAAAGTAACCCTCAAATCATTGCAATGATCCAGACAATGGGGATTGGGATAGGAAACAGGTACTTTGATTTCTTGGTTTGATGACTGAATAAAATGCAAAAGACCAAGCTAGAATTCTACCCACATCACTGTAAGTATCAGATGCAGTCATTTGTGTAAGATTTGTAGATGTAAGAAAGCTTTTAAAATGTAGCATGAACTAGAAGAAGTGTCAATGTGCATTCAGCAAATCACATGCCTCTCTCAGAGCTTATATATAGATACCTAAGGTTTGGCTTTTATTTTTGACATCGCAGTATTTTTTTATTATCAAAAAATGCCACAAGACTATGTGAGAACTTTCAAAGCCAGCAAAGTGAAAATGCATGTGTCCAAAATATATCTTAATGTAGGGAGAAAAAAGTTAAGAGTTTAATAAGGTTCAAATTCAATGCATTTCACTGGTTTATGGGTTATTACTGAGACTCTGTTTTGAAGTATATATTATAGGAACAATATATTTTATGAAAGGTTTGGAAAAACTCCAAGAAAGCATTGAGCAAATCATCTTTTCATGTAATTGTTACCTTTTATTGTTTCAGGATGACTGTGTACATTTCATCTTAGCTCACTTCCCTGGATGTAATTCTTTACAAATACAAGACATCATTGAACTTGGAGTTTAAAATATTGTAAAAAGATTTTTAAAATGTTAATTTGCTGACACTTAGTGATCCATAAAAGAGTTGTTTTATTGTCTCTTCCCTTTGGGATCTTGGAAGAGTTATTTAATTTGCAGAGTTTTCAACAGGGAAAAACATATGATGAGAGTACTCTGATTTCCTGGTTTGATGACTGAATAAAATGCAAAGATTTCATATTCTACATTAATAGACAGCTAGATATATGCAAATTTATACATATTACTTTACATTAATGGACATCAAACAGGCCGTACTGTACTGTCTATGTAAATCAACTGGAACATTCAGCAAGCAGATCTATTTTCTTAACATTCTACCAAATATTCAACACATGTTTCCACCAATGGATGAGTGCAAGTGCCATTATCCTTGGCCTTGTCTGCAGTCTACTGCATGCAGCTTTACTCACTTGGAGCATCAAAATTTTGTAAAGAACCAAATCAAACATGGTTTTGAGCAAGAAAAACCTTCAAGTAAGTTCATCAATTTGTTTACCCAAAGTGAGAAAAGCCAGAGGAATATTTTAGAAACTGAAAATGACTCTGCCAGTGTGTGGCACTGACAGTAAAAATGTGACAAAATAACTGAACAACTGATACTCCATTCAAAAGCCCTCACTGAGCCTGAATTACTTGTATGTAAACACAATATTAATTGCCAAGTTTGTGATTTCTTAATCATCACTTATGTGGTGTAAAGTGTTTGGTTACATACTGTTTTTTTTATTTTTTTATTTTTTTTATTTTAAGGATAGTAAAATACAACAGAACATAACAGAATAAAGTCAATCAGAATAAAGCAGTAGGACTGGTACAGAACTTCGAAGACCAATAATGTGAGTACAATAGCTACTATAACATACCTCGCTATCTTCAGATTAGTTGACCATTCCAACAGGTGTAGTAGAATTGAATCAAAAACAAAACAAAACAAAATCAATAAAAACAGAATATAAAATAAAGGAAAAAAAGAGAAAAATAATAACGATCAGAGTAAAGCAAAATGGTGAGAACCGTATTGGTCCTCGAAGACAAGACAGAAGAGGGTCTCCCGTATTTGCAACATTGCCTACTGTCATCATGCAAAGAGACATTCAGGGTGCCTATCAGAGGCCTGCAAAATCTACAAAAAAACACTAGTATTTAGTTGCTTTATGTACCTTAGTTGCCATCAATTTAGCCAGACCTCAGAGCCAGCAACTTGCTTATGGCGGGGGTGCGGGGTGCGGTATGGATGATGTCCTTGATTCCAAGCCCGCACACTGGTGCCGCGCGGGCTCAGCGAGTTGGGGCCCAGTTGGACCCATTCTGGTTCTCCTCCAGGGTCGCGCAGCACCCAACGCCAGAAGATGGATCAGTACTCCGGTTATATACTGTTTTGTAACACTATGCACTTTTGAAATTTTTTATCTCAAATGACTTAAATAAATGCTCTGACTTTTAAAGAGTAAATGTAAGTTCAGTTGAATACCACGTGGCCAGAAAAAAAAGGTAAGGAATTACCAAGCACAGTGTCTTGGTTACTTTTCACTCCTTGCTGGGATAAAACACCTGACACCCAAAATTAGGGAAGGAAAGATTTATTTAGCTTACAGTTTTTGAAGGTTTCAGACCATAATCAGCTGGCTCCAAGGCAGGGTGGCATGGCACCTAGGCAGCACTTCAAAGCAGCAGCAAGCAAAAGCAGCCAGAGTAAAAGCGGGGCAAGAGCAAGCCTCTTTTTCTGCCTTATATTGTACACAGGCCACCCCACACCCCTCCAGGGTGGGTGTAGCATTCACAAATCTCCTTGCCTTCCTTTGCACAGGAAGAGGATAGTTACAAAGTAAGAACCCCAGCTCCCTGCTGAGTCTCTCAGTTAAACTTCTAAACTGCTGGAGTTGGCAAAATCAACTGTAAAAAAACAGTAACACTTTTACAAATACTGCCCACAATTTGCAAAATTCTTGTCTAGAAAACAGGAGTTGACTTCTGCCAGATCTTCATTCAAACTTAGTTTCTTTTTGGTCTTTTCTGCCTTTTGTTTTTGTTTTTCTTGGTAAAGGCAGACTATCTAAATGACAACAACAACCACAAAATAAAAAATGTTATTTGGTCAATTGAGAGTCATCTAGTTAATACAGTTTGAAAAAATTGAAATATTTTTAATACAATTTACCATTTAGATAAAATGATATTTTGAGTCACCACACAGTTTTATTTTTAGCTATGCATCAACTACCTCTTAAATTCTTAGATAAGAATTAAGCTTTTCCTTTTCCTAAGTACATTGGCATTCTAGCAAGGAATTATTAAAATAAAAATTTACATTAAAATTTAAAGCAATAAATATCCATTCTTTGATTAATGAGCACTTGGGTTGTTTCCAAGATCTGGCTATTACAAATTGGGTTGACATAAACATGGGTGCACAAATATCACTGTGGTATGATGGTTTCAATTCTTCTGGAAAAATGCCCAGAAGTAGGATAGCTGGGTTTAATGGGATCTCTAATCCTAGCTTCTAGAGGAATCTCCACACTGATTTCCACAGTGGTTGCACCAGTCTACACTCCCACCAAAGTGGAGAAGAGTTCCTTTTTCCCCACAGCCTCTCCAGCATTTGTTGTCGGTGGATTTTTTAATCTTGGCCATTCTTTCTGGAGTGAGATGGAATCTCAGTGTTGTTTTAATTTGCATTTCCCGAATGACCATTGATGTTGAACATTTTTTCATATACTTATTTGCCATTTGTATTTCTTTCTCTGAGAAGTGTGTATTCATCTCAGATGCCCATTTTTGGACTGGGTCCTTGAATTTTAGAAGCCTGATTTCTTTTAATTCTTTATATGTTTTAGATAGAAGTCCTTTGTCTGATAGACAATTGGCTAAGATAGTTTTCCAGTTCATGGGTTTTCTTTTCACTCTGTTGGAGATTTCCTTTGACATGCAAAAATTTTTTAGTAAGATGAGATCCAAGTTGTTGATTCTGGGAAGTGTTTCCTGTGCAATTTGATTTTTGTTCATGAACTCTCTGCCTACTCCTATGTCATCGAGATTTTTACCTACTCTGTCTTCTAGTAAATTTAGTGTCTCTGTCTTTATATTCAGATCTTTGATCCATTTTCACTTTATTTTAGTGCATGGTGATAGACATGGATCTAGTTTTAGTTTATGGCATATGCAAAGCCAGTTTTTCCAGCACCATTTGTTAAAGAGGCTATCTTTCTTCCAATGTGCATATTTGGCCCCTTTGTCAAAGATGAGGTGGCTAAGTGTGTTTGTAGTTGTGACTGTGTCTTCTAATCTATTCCATTGATCTTCAGGTCTGTTTTGATTCTGTTACCATGTTGATTTTATCACAGTAGCTTTATAGTATAGTTTCAAGTCGGGGATTGTGATGCCTCCTGCCTTCCCTTTGTTGCCCAGAATTGCCTTTGCTATTCTAGGTCTTTTCTGGTTCCAGATGAATTTCAGGAATGCTTTCTCTAGCTCTGTGAGGTTGGCAAGTTGTATTTTGATTGGAATTGCTTTAAATCTGTATAATAATTTTGGAAGAATGGCCATTTTCATGGTGTTTGTCCTTCCTATCCACGAACAGGGAATATCTTTCCATTTTCTGAAATCTTCTATGTCCTTCTTCAGAGTAATGTAATTTTTACTGTATAGATCTTTTACTTCCTTTGTTAGATTGATTCTGAAGTATTTCTTTTTTGGGGGGGATGTTATAGTGAAGAGTGTTGTTTCCCTTATTTCTCTGGTGACTTTGTTGTTTGTGTACAGGAATGCTCTTGATTTTTGAATGTTCACCTTGTATCCAGCAACATTACTGAATTTGGTTATTACTTTTAGAAGTCTTCTAATGGATTTTTGGGGATCTTCTATGTAGAGTATCATATCATCTGCAAATAATGATAATTTTACTTCTTCCTTTCCTATCCTTATTCCCTTTATTTCTTTCTCTTGTCTAATTGCTCTGGCTAGTATTTCCAGAACCATATTGAATAGGAGTGGTGATAATGGACATCCTTGTCTTGTTTAGATGTGGTATTTTTACACAAAGGAGTACTACTCAGCTATCAAGAAAGATTGCACTGAGACTTTTATAAGTAAATGGACATGACTTGAGACCATGCTCGTAAGTGAGATAAATCAAACCCACATGTGTAAATAATGTATTGTCTCCCTAGTGTAAGAAACTGAAAAAGTATATATGATCCAAAATCTGTAATAAATACTATGTAAGGGTAAAATCTGCTCAAAGAGCAAAAGTAATTGGGAAGGGAAAAGGGGGAAAGAGGGAAGGGAAAAGGAAATGATATAAATCTGTATATATGTATATGTAAGATAATTAAAACGAACATACTGCTGAACGTATTAGTTACTGAGAAAGAATGGTTAATACTCACATGATTAAATCAATTTTACATGTCTATATCTGTTAATGTAAACAAACATTTTGAAGATAATGACATGCAATATTGCAACCATTGTCAAGTTTCTATCATCCTGTTTTGTAAACCTATAATGTTACTGTTTTGTGTTTGCTCTAGTCATTTGTGTGTCTCTTTTGCTTTTTGTCTTTCTTATATGTGTCTTTTTTTCTCTTAAATAAGAAAAAGCAATAAATATGAGGAAGCATATTCAAACTATAGCTGATGGCTAAAGCAGGCTTTCTTAAGAAGTGAAAAGCAAGCATGGAAGTGAGAGCCCGATATGGCTTGCATACCCCAGAATACCTAGAATGTTTCAGAACACATTCATACAGGTACACCGTTCTGTGCCTCATTCTGGCTCTCTACATAGGCACCGTAAAATGAATCAGAATTAAATCAATGGAGAGGAGATGATTGAGAGAAGTACTCTTTTTTTTTTTTTTTTTTTGGTCTTTTTGAGACAGGGTTTCACTATGTAGTTCAGGCTGGCCTTGAACTCACAGCAATCCTCTTGCCTCAGCCTCCCAAGTGCTGGGATCACAGGCATGCAGCAGCACACCCAGAGAAGTACATTTTGAAAATGAAACATGTAATTAATAAACTAACCTGCAGAATTCCAGTTGTGCTTAGATTTTAGATTTTCTCTTCATTCACCCTCTGATCCTATCTACCAGGAGATAAAGTGCTCAGATGGATTTCTGACAGGAAGGCAAGAAAAAACATGAAAATCTCAGTACTTCACTCGTTCACCTTTGTGATTAGCAATCGTGAAAAATGAGCAGGTTAGCATATCAGGCAGTGGATTCAAAGTTGAGGAATCACTGCCTTCATTTATGTTTGTACACATGACATGACACACATGTATTAAAGAAACTTCAAGTTCTGAACAATAATTTACAAAACAATTACTCTTAACTACAAAATAAGCCTAAATGATTCTTTTTCAGGATTTAAAAAATTTTTATTTTTGGTAAGGTGAGAGAAATTCCCATTAGCTTATGGCAGGTATTTTTGTTTACATGAACATGGACCGATATATATGTGAGAATGTGAAATTGTAACAGGTATAATATTTGTTTGTGAACAATAATACACAGTTTGAATTATTGCAGGAATATATTTCATTGATTTGTTAGATCTTGTGTTAGCACTGTTATTATCTTATTTCTTCCAGTGGTATAATAGATAAATAATTGGAAATTAAATTAATTTACTAATAATTTTATTAAGCAAATTATTAACTAGGAAACTGATTTGTTTATATTATCAGCATATCAATTTTGAAAGACAAAATTGCTTAATATATTTATTCAGGATAAGAAATAAATTATTTTTCATCTCAAATGAACTTTCTTTTTATGATTATCATTTCTTGTGTATTTGAAAGGCATTTATTGTGCATCTATCATGTGTGAGACACTGTGCTAGCACAAGTGCATTTGCTTTGGAGTAAGATGGAACCGAAGGATGAATACGATTTTTATTCAAATAAGTGCAATGTCATAACAAATAAACTTGGACACGTAAATTGAAGTTTGTTTTTGGAAATGTTAGGTTCATGATGGAATGTTAGGTTTGGGTGCCTTGTCTGGTGAACTGTTGAAAAATGAGTTAGGATACTTTAGAGGAAAGACACTGGATTAGGAGTACAGACTTAGAATCTTGTGTTTAAAATCATGAGAGTAAGTGGATGTAGAACACAGGAGAGAAGAGTAGACACCTGAGGACTGAATTAATATAAAGGTGTCAGGGCTCAGGACATGGGGAGTGGAAACAATAAACAATTTTGAGAAGGAGTAGACAGCAAGGCAGAAAACAGAGAGTGGAAAATCAGAAACCAAGTGAAGAAATTGCTTCAAAATGGAGCAAGTAATTAACAGAGTCAAATGCTGATATTTCCTTGAATAGCATGGGGATTTGGTCGGTTGATTCATGAGTAACCTTGACAAGAGCAGTTCCATGCAGTGAGGTGAAAGCCTGGATGAACTGAGTTCAAAAGAGTATGAGAGGCAAAAAATTGAAGTTAAGAGTACAGACAGCACTTCTGAGTTCCATGTGTTCTTCCATTAAAACTTCAATGACTACAGTGAGAATGATTTTAGTGGGCTTATGCTAATGTGCAATAAAATCACAGACATTTTAGAAATGGAAACAGACCAGATGGGCACTGTCTACTCATTTGGAGATTCATTTTAGTTCCATTGAGCTCAATTATGATTCCCTAGTAATATGTCTTAAAATACACATTTCAAGAAAATCTTACCAAAGTGAAAAATATATTTTATAAGATATAAAATTTCTGTGACCTTTCTTCATTATCCAGTTACAGCATTTTTATATTTATTTTATTACTCCTTATAATAAAATAATAATTTATCTTGAGAAGAAATAGTTTCATAGCGGGTAAGACTGTTGGCTTCAGGAATTCAAATCTCACCTCAATTTCTGAGTTCTGTGACCTTGTGCAGGTTTGTGACTAATTTTTCTCACTGGCAGATGGAGAAAATAGTGTCTATCTCCTAGTGAGGTCGTGAGGGTTAAATGAGTGAATGATATGCTAAACAAACAAGCAAAAAAGCCTGCAAAATTGGCATCCAATAAATATTCAATAAATACTTGCTGTTATTAATACATTTTAAGGTGAAGGTACATGTACATAGTACATTGGCCAAGCAGATTGACTCTTAAAAATTTGAAATAGAACTGAATTAATTTTAAAAATTGTGTTTTAGAGGTTTAGAATTTCTTCTTATGCACATTCTGATATTGTCAAACTAATTTCAAAATCAAGTAACTAATACATCTGTAATAAAAAGTAAGTGTTCCCTCTAGAAATTGGAGGTATGGAAAGCATTGCATGACCTATCTCATAAAATATCTGTGAAAGTGAAAGGTACACCAAATGTTAAGTGTTTTTCACAGAGCCTGAATAAAATAAGCATTGAAATCTTGGCTGCTATTATTATTATTAATGTTATTATTGCTACTGCTAAATACTATTATCTCCTGCTAAACATGGTTTTCATCTTGGTCTAAATAGTTTCAAAACACGATGTTTTGTAAAAACCTCATCCTGGTGAACGAGAACTGGCTATGAAAGGCAGACATGCTGTGAGACCAAAGAGAAACAAACAGGCCTAGAATTGCATAAAGTGCAACTTCTTTGGAATTTACAGACAGCATGTGTTGAGTCCTACCAAGAGAAGTGAAGCCCCACACCTCAGGGCACGAGAAAAGGTTTATTCTCTAGCTAGACAAAGTGGGCGTTAGTCAACTGTCATGTTTCTGGTTTTCTTCAGAAATTATTAACACATTTAACGTTTGGTAAGAAACAGACTTGGGGCTGCAGACTGGCACAAAACCTTCAGCTGTCTGTAGTAACAGCTTTATCTGTCCTGTAGGTTTGAAGATGCTGTCAAGGTCACTTGTTGAACAAACGTGTAATTACAACAAAGGTAGCTGTAGTCATGTTAAGCTGGATTCTTAGGCTCGGTTATTTATGGCATTGTAGTGAAGCCTCCTAAAATACTTCCAGTATTGATATTTCCCTTTTGATAATTGTGTTTAATAGGGTTCCCAAGAGGAACAGAATATATATATATATATATATATATATACACACACAAAATATATACATTTAAATTTTATTGTTGTTATTGTTAGATAGGCATTCAAAGGAGGATAGACCACAGTTGCAAATCTGCTGGCTGGAGAAACAGAAGATCATGTAGCTATTCAGCCCAAGAAGCTGTACAACATAGGGATCGGTGCTGGTATAGACTGAAGTCTTGGAAGGTCCTTAGAGAGATGGCGGTGTGAGTTTGCTCTGAAGGGCTCAAGAAACTGAAGTTTTGATGTCTGAAGTCTGTCTGGGTGCACCATTTACTACTACTACTGTAGTAGTAAATGATGCACGCAGCCAAGTATAATGGAGCTCTTCAAATGCAGGCCAAGTTTCTTCTCTTCCCCTTTTGTTCCATCAGACTGCAAACCTATTGGATGATAGCTGCCACAATCAGGTGAGCCTTCTCAGTTTTGTGGGCAGCATGCCAATCCTTTCTGGAAATACACCCACAGACACATCCACAGTGCGTTTTCCTAATCTTCTAGGTGTTTTTTAAATCTCGTCCACAGTCGTAATTAACAATTGCAGTAATAGAACTTCTTGAGTTTTAGTTGGGCACCCTAACAAA
Source organism: Dasyprocta punctata (assembly GCA_004363535.1). Lineage (NCBI taxonomy): Eukaryota > Metazoa > Chordata > Mammalia > Rodentia > Dasyproctidae > Dasyprocta > Dasyprocta punctata. The sequence continues at coordinate 40,841 of RJWM01013233.1, read as the reverse complement.
TGTAGTCTGTGCCCAGAGAGTGACTATATTTAAGATTTTCTCTGAAATTAAGTACAGCTACCATTTTTCTGCTATGTGATTAATAAGTTCTTGGAAAAAAGACATCCATCATACAGATAAATTTTCCAGACCTTTCCATTAAAACAGCTGAGCAAATGTATTTCTCTTCCTCTGTTCCTTTCCATAAATGAAAATGAAGGGCCATGCTGGTGATCAGCTTGGCCCAGGGCAAGTAAGCCAGCAGTCTAGGACTGTGGTCTGTAAAATGTCTTTATCATATTAGTAGCAGCAGCCTATTACCACTGACGTATGCGAAGCTGTTAGAGATGCAAATTGTGTAGCACTACCACAGACTTACTGCATTGGAAACTCCAGAGGTGAGGTCTCCAGGTCTTGACTTGTTTTCCAGAAGATTCTGATATACATAAAGTTTGAGAGTTATTTCCTGAGGCGATAATAGGACAACATGGTAGAAGATTCCAGAGTCTGCTGTTCATCACATGGGGTAGAGTTCCATCCCCTATACACACTGCTAACTTACATGAGAAAGAAAATAATTTCCTTGTTGCTTGAACCACTTAATTTCTTGATCTTTTGGAATAGCATGTTAGCAGGCACTCTAATTAATGCTGTAGTGTACCTTCTGACTGCTTAATAATCAACACTAATGGAACAATAAGTAGAATTTTCCTTGAAGAACTACTAATAAGCAAACATTATTTGCAGAGAAGTAAGACAAACTGATTGGCTTTCAATTAAGCAAAAACACGTATCATTTGGGAGGCTGAGGTAGGTGGAGCATTGTGAGTTTGAGGCCTGCTTGGGCTACAACCTGAGCAAGGCCAGCCTGAGCTACATAGTGCGACCCTGTCTCACAAAAAATAGAGCCGGGAGTTTAGCTCAGTGGCTTAAGCGCCTGCCTGGCAGTTGCGAAGTTGTGAGTTGGATCCCCAGTACTGGAAAAACAACAAAAAAACACATATCATGCACTCATAAACTTACAGATACTTTGCATATAAATTTATCAGTAATTGACATGTACTTTTTGGAACTAAAGTTATTCAGAAGTAAATCACATACAATCAGAGTGATATGTACAAATGTTTAAATAAATTTATAATTACTCATATCAGAACTAGAATCTATCTTATCTACTTTACTTAATTCAGTATAAATCAATACAATACAATAAATATTCAGTAAAATCTGTTTCATTAAAGCATATTATGTTTCAGAAACTATAAAAGCAAATGGAAATATGTAGAAGATTAAGATATGACAGAATTACAGTCTCCTGAGAAAATAGCGATATACTTCTCAGTAGCACATTAGGTGTCACGTACTACACAGCACCCTCCCTAAACCAATTTTTAAGCTTATTGTGTGCTTCTGAATTATGATGCCATGAGTTGGAAAAGGGGTTTCATTCTCAAAAAAAAATAGTCCAAAAATATAGGTAGTAAAATGATTATTTATAATGCAGTAAATTAAGGTATTTTTAATCTCATAGAGTTACATACGTGTGTGTGTGTGCATGTGTGTGTGTAGCAAGAATAGCTAAAATCTACTTATTTAGCAAGATTTCTAAATACAGTACAATATCATTACTCGCATTTTCAGGTTGTACAAGGAGTAATTGAAGTAAACAGTGAAAGTTTAAGTAAAAACTGTATTAAAGTAAAAGGCCCATTGCCCTCCGTAATCCCAACATATTCCCCTTCTCTTCAAACACACATAGCCTGTCATGCTTGTCACTTTCAGAAAGAGTTCCGGAAGTCCTCTTTGATGAGGTTCTTCATGATGTAAAATCACAAATGGAGTGATCGCTGATAGTGAGTACCGTCCAGTTGCAAGGCAGGCTCTTCAAAACTATATGCTGTGATCTGTAGGCTTGTTCATCCTATCTGTTATATTGTATGCTCTAGCCTATATCTCCATGTTTATTCCCCTTTATTCTTCTCAATCTTGTGAGCAGTATTTTGTTCTTTTGTTCTTTTTTATTTTACTTTTCTTTTTGTCTTCCTTTTCTCAGATTCCACATGTAAGTGGTATCATGCTGTGTTTTTCTTTCTGTGTTCATGTTATGTTACTTATTCCAGTATCCTCCAGGGTCATCAAGGTGTGGTGGAAACATCTGCTTTTTTAGAGCTGAATAATATTTCTTCCTAGGTATACATATACCACAATCTTCAAACACTTGTCCCCATACACACTTCCGTTGTTTCCAATCTTGGTTATTGTGAATAATACTATAACAAAAAATCAAAGGCATATCTTCACAAGGTATTGATTTCATTTGCTTTGGCTATTTGACCAAAAGAGGGATTACTGAGTCACATGATAGTGTTATTTTAAGTTTCTTTAGAACTCTTCATACTGTTTCCTACAATCAGCTTTGAAAATCTGTATCTTTCAAAATCTACATCAAAGTGATATGTAGCAAGGTAAAATATAATGTTTGTGTTAGCTTATTGTCTGATACTTAGGATGCAACTTTTTTGGTATGTTTATTTCTGTATGATTACTTATGTTAACTTTTAAACACTGAGAAAGCAGGTGCATCTAATACAATGCCCCTCTCTTAAGCATACTCTCTAAACTGAGGTGATTCATGAAAGTGTGATGCTACTGGGCTTCATGAGACTTAGCATGGTTTTTGGGAATTGAGGTGTCTTTGAATCCCTGCCATGGTATTTACTGTATGCTCTTGGGCAAGTTAACCTTTATACATTTTAGTTTTTCTACCTACATAATGTTAACAATAGCATCTACTTCTTTTGGATTTTTGTTTGTTTTTGGTGAGAACTAAAGCTTATCAGCCGTTTCTCTGTGCTGTTGCCAAAATTTGTTATTATTTCATGTCTTTATGATAGCCATTCTCTCTGGGGTAAGATGAAACCTCTGTGTTGATTTAATTTGCATTTCTTTCATGGCCCAGTGATGTTAAACATTTCTTTATATATTTGTTGACAATTTGTACTTCCTCGTCTGTGAAGTGTCTATTAATTTCACTTGCCTAATTTTGATTAGGTATTTTATTTTGAAGGGCCTAATTTTTAAAATTCATTTTATTGTCAGTGATAACATTTGTCATAGGGAATTTGTATCTGTACAAATGCTAAGGATGATTCCTGATTGTCTTTTTCCATTCCCCTCCCCTCCCTTCAACTTCTTTTCCCCTCCTGCTTATTTTACAAAACTTTCATTTTTTTCATTCTATTCTCTTTTCTTTTCCTTTCCTACTTTTCCTCTTCTCCCTTTGTTTCCCTTCCCATTTGAAGATTTTCTTCTCAGTTCTCAGTATCTACTATACATTTTGGTCCTTATTTACACTTCTGGTTTTTCACAACCAAGAAGCAATATGATATTTAAATATCATGTCCAATTTATTTGACTTAAGAGTAGACTCTCAGGGTATATCCATTTACCTGGAAATGTCTCAAGTTTGTCCTTCTTTATGGGATAGTAGTGCTCCATTGTACAAAAACACCACATCTTCTTTATCTGTCCCTTCATTGATGAACATTTGGGCTATTTCCGAGACTTAGCTATTACAGCAAGTCCTTCTACTGTATGGGTGTACATATATCTCTGTGGCATGGTGCTTTTAATTATTTCAGGAAGATACCAAAAAGGAAATAACTAGATAAAATAGAGCCACTAGTCTTAGTTTTTGAAGGATCTCACAGTGCTTTTACCAGTCTACACTTTCATCAACAGTGGAGAATGTTCTCTTTTTCCTCCAGTCCCTCTAGCAGTTGCTATTGGTTGATTTCTTGATAATAGGCATTCTTTCTGGGTGAGATGACATCTCAATGTTGTTTGGATTTTGATCTCTAAAAAGACCAGAGAGGTTGAACATTTTTTCACATGTTTATTTGCCATTTCTACTTCTTCATTGGAGTAGTGTCTCTTCATTTCAGATGCCTGTTTTGGACTGGATATGTAAATTGGAGGAGGCCTGACTTTTCTGAGTTCTTTATATATTCTAGATGTTAGCCGGTTTTCTGAGGGATAGTTGGAAAAAGTTTTTCCTACACTGAGTTTTCTGTTGATGGTTTATTTTGCTGTGCAAAAGCTTTTTAATAAGATGAGATATCATTTTTTGACTATTTGTATTATTTCCTGTGTGACTTTTTTTCCCCATACAGTCTTTTCCTACTTATAGCTTCCAGAGTTCTACCTGTTCTTTCTTCCAATAGATGTAGGATTTCTACTTTAATATTTAGATCTTTGATCCATTTTGATTTTAATTTACTGCATGGTGAGAGACATGGGTTTAGTTTTAATCCTTGGCATGTAAAAAGTCAATTTTTCTGGCACCACTATTAAACAGGCTATCTTTCTTCCTGTGAATGTGTTGGGTCTCTTTGTCAAAGACAGGATGACTGAGAGCATCTTGTAATTTGTTCCACTGACTCTCAGGTCTGCTTTTTTTTTTTTTTTCCCACACCAAGCTATTTTTATTACAGTAGCTTTGTAGTATAATTTCAAGTCAGGGATTGTGATGCCCCCTGCCTTACCTTTGTTGACCAGAATTGCCTTAGTCATTCTGTGTCTTTTCTAGCTCCAAATGAATTTTAGAACTGTTTTCTCTAATTTTGGGAGGTGTGCTAATGGCATTTATTTTTTCTTTTTTTTTGCAGCATCAGGGATTTAACTCACAACTTCGCGCCTGCCAGACAGGCACTTAAGCTATTGAGCCAAACTACTGGCCCTGCTAATGGCATTTTGATTGGGTTTACATTAAATGTGTATAGTAATTTTGGAAGTATGGCCATTTTCACTATGTTGGTTCTTCCCATGCAAAAATAAGGACTATCTTTCAATTTTCTAATGTCCTCTTTGATCTAGTTTTTCAGAGTACTGTACTTTTCAGAGTAATGTAGTTTTTAATGTAAGGATCTTCATTAGATTGATTCCTAAGTATTTCATTTTTTCCAATGTTATTGGGAAGGGTGTTGTTTTCTTAATATATCTCTCAGTGAGTTTGTTATTTGTGTACAAGAATGCTATTAATTTTTAAGTACTGACTTTGTTCCAAGCTGCATTACTGAATTTGGTTATTAAATCTAGAAGTCTTTTGGTAAAGTTTTTGGGGTCTTCTATGTAGAGTATCACTTAATCCACAAATAATTTAACTTCTTCCTTTCCTACCTTTATTCCTTTTCAGGTTTGCTAATTCATATTTATCTAGGAATCTGTCCATTTCACCTGTGTTTTCCATCTTATTAGAATAAAGCATCTTGAAGTAGGTAATGATTATCTGGATTTCTGCAGGACCCATGGATTTCATCCTTTCCATTCCTAATTATGGGAACTTGAGTCTTCTTTTTTTGATAAGGTTGGCTAAGGGTTTATCTATCAGCTTTATCTTTCAAAGAGCCACCTCTTCAATTCATTGACTTTTATTACATTAATGTCTCCTTTGATCTTTATAATTTCCTCCTTAAGAAGAGCTTTGGGCTTGACTTGTTCTTTTTCTAGAAGCTTGAGATTCAACCTCAGGCTATTTATTAGAGTTTGTTCTGTTTTCTCGTGAGATTTCATTTCCATAAATTTCCTTTGTAGGACTTCTTTCATTGCATCCTATAAGTTCTGATATGTTGTATTGCCATTGTCATTTAATTGTATAAAATGTCTAGTTTCTTCTTAATTTCATCTGTGAGCCATTGGTTGTTCATGATGGTGTTATTTAATTTCAAGTGTTTATGTACTTTTTGTAATTTCTTTTGCCATTGATTTCCAACTTCACACTATGGTCTGATAATATGCTTGGGATAATTTCAAAACCATTGCATTTGCTTAATCATGCTCTGTGAAATAGTGTGTAGTCTATTTTGGAGAATATCCCATGAGCAGCTGAGAAGAATGTGTATTCTCATATTGTGTGTCTACCCTTATAGACATTTAGTGAGTACGTTCGCTCACAGGTTTGGTTCAGTTCTGATATTTCACTGTTGACTTTTTGTCTAGTTAATGTATTTGTGACAGTGCGGTATTTAGGTACCCCATTGCAATTGTGTTACTGTTTATTTGATTTTTAATATATATTAAATTTTTTATAACTGGGTGCACCAGTATTTGATGCATATATTTTTATGATTGACATCTCTTCCTCACAGAGTGTTACCTCAGCAAGTATATAGTGACCTTCTTGGATCTCTTGATCAGTATTGGCTTGCAACTCACTTTATCTGAAGATAGAATAGCTATCCCAGTCTTTTCTGGGTTCCTCTTGCAAGAAGTATTATTTTCCATCATTTGACTTTTAATCTATTCGTTTCTTTTTGAGATAATTGTGTTTCTTACATACAGGCTATTACTGGATCTTGTTTCTTGATTCATTTATTAAGTCCATTTCTTTAGATTGGTGAATTGAGATCATGCATGTTGTCAGTTATAACTGATATATAGTGACTTATCCTTGCCATTTTATTTTCCTGTTATTGGTTCCCTTTCTTCCTCTGTTTAATTGCTTGACTTACTTGGTGGATTCTTTCTATTGGTGTTCATGGAATTGTAGTTTCCTTATCTCTTTCTAAATTATCTTTCAGAACATTTTGGAGAACTGGTTTGATTACCATGCTTTTCTTCAGGTGTTCTTTGTTGTGAATGTATGTTATTTCTCCATCAATTTTAAAAGATAATTTCACAGACCACACCAGTGTGAGTCAAAGGTTGTTTTCTTTTAGGACTTGAAACACTTCACTCTAAAGTTCTCTTGAATTAACCATTTGGGTTGACAAGTCTTCTGTAATTCCAATAAGCTTTCCTTTATAGGTGATTTGTTTCTTTTCTCTCACAGCTTTTAATATTTTCTTCTTATGCTGAATTTCTGGAATCTTGACTATTATATTCCATGGTATAGATTTTTTCTTGGTCATGTTTAATTGGCATTTTATATACCTTATAGCTGTATATCAAATTCTTTTGCCATTCTTGAGAAGTTTTCTGCCATTACTTATGTAAACATATTTTTCCTGTCATATACACTGTCCTGCTTTTCCCTTGACTGTGATTAATCTTATGTTGTTCTTGGCATCATTTTGTAGTTGTTGCATTAAATGTCATGGTCCCATGCTACTTTTAAGAAATCTTTCATTTTGTGATGACTAACCACAATCTTGTATTCTAGATCTTGTATTTTTTCCTCATGTTTTTCATTTGACTGCATATACTTATAATGGAAATTTTAATCTCCTGGATATCTATTTGAGTCTGTTTCATGAATTCCAATTCTTTCCAATTTGGACATTCATGATTTCCATTATTTTCCTAACCTCCTCTATTTTCATATATATTTATTCTAGATTTCCTAACCAGGGCTGGGAGTTTGGTTCAGTGGCTTAAGTGCCTGCCTGGCAGGTGTGAGGTTGTGAGTTCAATCCCTGGTGCTGCACACGAGCAAAAGAAAATAGATGCCCTACCCAAGAGATTACATGATCATAATCTCTTTTTAACCTGAGAAATTAGTTTTCAATCTGATTTTCCCTAAAGCCTCATTCATGTATTTTGTTATTTCTAGTGCTATAATTTCCGAAAATTCAGGTGAGTGGCTTCTGATTTCCTCTACCTCGTTGTCCCCTGGACTTGCACTGAGTGGGTTGGAGATCTGGGGTTTGATTATGACACCAGTCAATCATAGTGGTGTCATACGAGGAAGTACACTGATCACAACAGATATGACACATTGGATAACAGTACAATGAGCAATTCCATGGTATCAAGGACAATCTAGAAACAGACAAACTGTGGTAATTATTAATTTGGTATTGTTAACCACAGGATTCAGTTCTATAGTTATATAACAAAATCCAACACACACCAGCAACTTGTATTTTCTTACCAGAGTGATTTTACTCACAGAGTAGGAGAATTAAGGGTGATAAGGGGAAAATACAGAAATGAATGTGGAGAGATACTGGAAGCAAGGCTGATGTATTGAGGAACTCAGTTAAGTTTTGGGACACTGGAGAAAAAGGCAGCATGGAAAGAAAGGAGAAGAAGGCAAAAGAAGAGATGGTTTTAGCCTTGGGTTGTGGGCACTGGGGCCTGAGCCTTTAGTCAGTAACTCTCTGGATGTCCATTGGCAGCCCACCCATGTAGTCTTCTTAACTTGTATGCCACCACAGCTGTTGCTCAACTAGTTGTCGTGGGCTTTCAACTCTTAGATAAAAACAGTGCAAAGCTGAACTGAGACCTGCATTCAGATGACCCCTCCTGGCCTTACCCAGCCTCCTCTGTTCCACTCTGCTGGCATGTCTCTCCTCTCCAATGGCTGGGAGTGGGTGGGGTGGGGGGAGTGCTGCAGTTGAATTCGCTTCCTTCGCTGCTGCCACCTCTGCAGTCCCTCTTCTCAATGTGTGGAGAGGTTCTGATCAGCTCCTACTGCACACGACCTTAACTGCTCTGCTCCACTGGGAGGTTACCTCCTGGTGGACTCTGGGCTTCATCACAATCTGTGCGTCCCTAGTAGTTTCCAACTCAGTCAGGGGTTGCTTTTTGTCCTCTTATAGTCTGAAAACAAACTGGCAGACCATTGGGAAAAAAGCAGTTACTCAGTCCTCTAGTGTGCTGGCAAAATATGCTGGTATGCTGCAATATCCTCTGTTAGAAGGGGACCAGAAAAAGAGAGCACATACTCCAAGCCTATCCTGTGTATTTTGATTTTGTCATTCTATTTGGGTTCCATCTGCTTTTTGTTTCCCATAATGGAAGTTCCTGCACTGGTTACAGGCAGAAGAAATACGGTATTTACACTCCATGGGATACTACCCTGCCATAAAGAAAGATAAACTTGAGCCATTTGTATAAAAATGGATGCACCTCAGGTACTTAACTTCAAGTGAAATAAATCAGATGCTTAAATACCACATGATTTCTTCTGCGATCATAGCCTTTTGAATTGCTCTGAAATTTTACAAACTTGTATTTATTCTGCAAGTCTATCATTTCTGATTAATTTTGACATCATGTTGTATGTCCTTCTCTTTCTTCCAGTTACCTATTTGTAGTGGATTTTCTTTGTGTACGTCCAACGTGGTTCCTCCTGTATTCAGCTGTATTGAATTGTCCCTGAGGGGCCTAAATTTTTTTGTGTTATTTGTATATTTAGATTTACTTCTCTGAGGAACTGTCCCTTGGCAAGTTTTTCAGTTTTGTAGATTGTCATTTCACTCTGCTGGTCCTAACTTTTGCTGTGCAGATGCTTTTCAATTTGATATGATCCCATTTGATCATTCATAGTACTATTTCTTGTGCAACTGAGATTTTGTTCAGAAAGTTTTTGCCTATGCCTGTGCCTTAAAGATTTTCACCTATTTCATCTTCCAGCAGATTGTTTCTGTTTTGACATTTAGTTCTTCGATTCACTTTGATTTTAGTTTAGTATATGGTGAGAGATATGGGCCTGGAGTCAATCTTCTGCATGTGGAGAGCCAGTTTTCCCTTCTACATTGTTGGTGGGAATTGAAACTAGTATGACCATTATGGAACTCAGTATGGAGATTCCTTAAAAATATAAAACTAGAAATTCCATTAGACTCAGCTATTCCTCTTCTAAGTGTCTTCCAAATAGTATTAAAGACATCATATTATAGTGGTACATCTATACTCATGTTTTTACCAGCACAATTCATAGTAGCTAAGTCTTGGAAGAAGGCCATAGATTTATCAGCAGACAAATAGATAAAAAATATGGTATTTACACACTAAGGTATACTACTCTGCCACAAAGATAAACTTGAGTCATTTGTATGAAAGTGGATGCACTTCGAGTACTTAACTTCAAGTGAACTAGATCAGATGCTTAAATGTCACATGATTTCTCTTATATGAGAAACTTAAAATATAAAAAAGGAGACAAAAGACAGAAAATAGGAAGTTGGCAGATCTTTCTCAAATGAAAAGTGGATCTAGATTTGAAGGATGGGGAGACAGGGTATGGAGAATGGATTTAAAATACTATGTGTGTTATGTACATGTACTAACTTCGTACAAGAAATGTAAACAGTATGTACTGCAAATGTGTGCTCACAAAAATAACTAACTGAATAAGTAAATAAATAAATAAGTGACTTTCAGTCAAAGTCCTCAAACCACTTGCTCCTCTTGATGTCTGCATTCCCTCACATCTCATCATCCAGAGGTCACATTCCATTACTACAAGGAAATTCTCCCCTTTGGCCACATTCAGTACAGCTCTCAAAGTTTCTGGGGAGAAGAATGGCAAGAGGATGGAGAAATAAAAATAAGAGACACAAGCCGAGGTCAGGTGGAGCTCTATCTCTGGATGGGAGGGAAGGCACTTCTCAAGCACCACAGCGTGTTTATTTATATGCTCAGGAGGTTGATGACAGTGTCAATCCTTTTGCTTAGCAACTTTGTTTGGCTCATCTGAGTACTTTGCATTTTCAGAGCTGGAAAAGTTTATTTACTTATCTTACCTCAGGCTCGGGGCTGGCCTTGCTTTAGCCCTGCACATGTGATTGATCTCCAGCTTCAGCCTCTCCCCACATCTCCTTTTCTGTTTTGTAGTTGAAAGTGACGGGTGGTCAGTTGAAACTGGACGAGCTATATTTGGAGGGCTTTGTAGAAGACCTTTTCTTTCTCAAACTCTTTCCATTAAGAGTGTACTTATGTGTTTAGGATAAAGATATACAGTCCAAGGATTTGAAGTCCCCACATTCAGCAATTTAAACCTGTATAGTCTATTATTCCACAACAGTAGTCAGTTACCAGTGTAGTTGGCAATTGTCAGAAGGTGTCAGTGACTTGAGTTTATTTTATTGCTATCATATTACTATGGCATTATTTTACACATTTTGTGGTTATACTATTCTTCTGGATGTTCATGACCAAGTTAAGACCTGTAATAATTACAATCAGTCTCTTGTTATCTATCAAGATCAGGTAAGTCTCCTCAGGAATTACTTTGGAATCATGCACAGCACCTCTTAGTACTTTTGTCAGGGTCAGTTGTGTGGATGACTCACAGTCATTGCTCGATTAAGTTGCTTTCTATGAAAGATTGGGAAACTTTTCTGTCCTGGTGACTCTCCTTAGGCATGTTATACATCATAAATCATTTTGTTCTGTGGTCCCACAGTCTCTTGGTCAGAAGACCAGGTACACTGAGTTATAGGCTGGCACAGCAGAGGTTCTTTTATGTCCCGGATCCTTGTTGACCTCAGAGAGTTGGGGCTAGACTATTGGCTGACTTCTAGCTCACCTGTCTTTCTAATTTTTGGTCACCAAACCTCATTTATTGAACATCCAGAAGAGAAGGCTAATGTCATTACATTGTAATGAAGGCAGTAAGCTTAATATTATTGTCTTATCCAAATATTGAGCACCTTAGAACATAAAATAGAATCATTTTCTAACAACTATGGATAGTCTAATTTTTTTTTTTTTTTGGCACCGGGGATCGAACTCACAACCTTATGCCTGCCAGACAGGCACTTAAGCCACTGAACCAAACTCCCAGCCCTAGTTTTTTGAGGCAGGGTTGCACTATACAGCTCAGGTTGGCCTTGCGCTCACGTTGTAGCCCAAGTTGGCCTCGAACTCACAACGCTCTGCCTTCCTCAGCCTCCTGAGTGCTGGGATTAAAGGCATGCGCCACCATGCCCAGCTGGATAGTCTAATATTTGAATTCCTGTAGAATGTTAACAGTTACATATTTTACACAGAAATCAGAAATCACAAGTCATACATAATACTGTAGCATAACAATCACGATGACATTTTGTAACACACTTAAACTTTCATTTTGACATAGTAAAACCTTCTAATCAGTCATCTCTATCTAATATGTGAGGAAATTTTACCTAACTAGTTCACCTTTAATGGGATGTACATCACATATGTTTATTAAAGGCAGATGCCTGAATCTGAAAGAAAAGTTTATTTCAATAAAAACTCCTCATTCCATACTTCAGAAGACATGCACATCTGAATACATTCATTACTACAAAACAAAAACAATTGTCATAGCCATGTGAAAACCTTTGTACCAGAGTATCTTTAAATCAAAAATCTTATTGTCTAGAAAACTTTTGATGAATGAGCAAAGCAAACATATTCCAATAGTATATTTTAATAAAATGTATTTGGGTGTCTCCCATAAGGTTATGAAGATCCCTGGGGTTTCCTATTAATGAAAAAAGACTGGGCAATTATCCAGGCAGCTGCTTCCTGATTCATCAATTGAAGTCCTGATCAATAATTCTCCAAGCCTGAAAAGTCCCATTAGATACCTTAACAAATTTCTGATGACCTATGAGAAAACCAATTTTGATATCAATTTGAACAACTGGCGACCAAGGTGGAAACATGCCTTTTAAATCTACATATCAAATTAAATTATGAGCAAGTGATCCAAAAATTCAAAAGAATAAAAAGGAAAAGAGAAAAAATATTGAGCTCTAATTTAAAAAACAAACAGCTGTTAACTTACTGGACAAAAGGACAAGCAAACAAGTACACAGCTTAACAGGTTGGAGAAACAGACAAACATCTTACAAAATCAGAGTGCATTCAGCCTTCCTGTGAAGTAGGCATTATCATACTGATTGGAAGGTGCTCCAGCCAGAAGAGAAACTTTACCTGCCCATGAGCCAGTCAATGCATGGGCTGAAAAACCAGTAAAGCACCATCACCCCGGGCTGATTTGGAGGACTGAGGGTGAGATGATAGCAACTATTGCCATCAAGAGGGATTTAGTAGTGTGTGTGTGTGTGTGTGTGTGTGTGTGAGAGAGAGAGAGAGAGAGAGAGAGAGAGAGAGAGAGAGACAGAGAGACAGAGAGAGAGAGAGAGAGAGAGAAGAGATACTGAAATTCTCATGAGTACATCTAAGAAGTGATGGTGATATCAATCAAGTTTTATATTGTAGCAAGCCAAACTAATTAAAATGATGTATTAGATATGGGCATCTTCAAAGGCGTTTTCTCCATTTTACAGTTAATGTTCTAATGATCCTTCAATCCCCTTTCTTATGTAGAATTATATTACTTGGCTGAATCCAGTAGAAGATACTTATATCCTTGCCTCACATCCTTATGGCACCTGGTGTTATTTAGGTATGGTATCAACTCTTGAAAAAAACTCACCTTTTCTATTTTTTAAGACTTTCTCCAATGCTTAGTCTGTGTGCTGAAGCAGATAATAGTATGGGATATAATCAACTCTGAAGGAAACTAAATAGAAACTATCTGGTTCAATTTTTCTAAGTTTTCTGACAGGAATCCAGCAGGATGGAGCATAATACTCCATTTTAAATTTCCCTTTATCAAGTATTTTGACTTCCTTATTTACTTTCCTTACTCATTGACTCTGTTTCCTGAAATCACCTCTGAAATAATATTCCCAGGCCTAAATCCTGTTCAACAACTGTGCCTTTGAAAAATTAAAATTGAGGCAATTTCTTAGTTGGTCATAGTCATACACACCAATAAATCCAGCACTCTAAGAGGTTTAGGCAGGACGATCAGTCTCATCCTGGTCACCCCATGTCTTAACCAGATATTATATCTAAATGAATGGATGAATGAATGAATGAGGCTGGGTGTGTAGCTCAGTATGAATATCTTAATTTATTTTTCAGTTCCGCAAACAAAATAAAATAAAATGCTATAAAATAAAATGAAATATCTTCTTTATCTCTTTTTTCTTGTCTACACCTTTTTTCTCCTCTTTCTCCTTTTAACCAGAAGAAAAAGAGAAAGAACTAAAAATAATCCAGTCTTCTCTCTCTTAGGTGGAGGAAATTTGTAAATATCTCTGCCTTTGGTGAATCCAACTCCATACCAATTGACTAATCAAGCATCATCTCTAAAATAATATAGCTTTTTCCACCTTGAAGACACTTTGATATTAATTAAGCAGTATATTATTATTTACACATAGCAGTAAAGTCAATTTGTAATGTGGTCATGCTTCTCTTCTCACAATCATAAAAAGGGTCATTCCCTTATTTGTTCTGCTTCAGCCATGTGGGCTGATTTCATTTACTTTAGTTCCTTAAATACATTGGTTGCTCTAAGGTTTCCTTTCAGATGCCTGCAAGTTCTCCCTGCTTGGAAAATTTCTACTCTTTCTTCAACCTCAGTTTAATTGTTATTTCCCAAGAAATTACTCCTTGCTGTCCTTATCATATGGCTCCATTTTACATGAAATTTCCTAAGCTTCATTCCATTTTACATTACTTTTTTCATATTCATACATAAACTCCATAAAGAAAAATGTACAGTGTACTCTATATCCAGGGGTTGTTACAGATAATTATTTGGTAAACACTTAAATGGTAGTAGATTAATTAGTTTTCAATGAAAGAGAGACAACAAAGACAAATATCAGCCTTTATCATTGTAAAGTTACTCTTTATTTCTGGCTTTATGGAGACATTTTTAAAAAGTTATATTCCAAAGAAAAATTTTTGTAGAATATTATTTTTTTATAAAATGATAAAATGTAGATGTGGTTCAAAAGTAAACAAGCAAATTGAAAACTATTAACCAATTTAGAGAATAATTTTGTAAATTTTTTGCCGAACAGCATCTATTCTACGCTCCAAATAAATCCCCATGGTTTGAATGTATGACAATCTGTTTCTCATTTAACTACTAGTCAGACTTATTCCATTTCCACCTATTTTTATTTCCATTAATAATTTTTATAAATTAAACGTTATGAGTGGGGTTTGTGAAACAATTATTCTGAGTTCTAAGGCTCTTGTGGTGGTGGTTACTTAGACGGTCAGACAGAAAACACAAAGAAAATAACAGTCTTAATGATATAGCCACCCACCCATATTTATGTACTCCTTATCCACAAAGCCAACCAAAGACAGATAAAAGTTTTTAAGCATTAAAAATTGTATATATATTAAATGTATGAGTCTTTCCCCATCCTTATTTCCTAAACAACATGGTGTATAAACAATTTGTGCAACATTTACATTGTACGAGTTATTATAAGTAACCTAGAGATGATTTAAAGTACATAAGAGGCTGTGAGTGGATTTTTTATGCAAATGATAACTACTTTTATATGAGACTTGAGCATCTGGATGTTAGTATCCACTGGGGAGACTTGGAGCCAATCTCTTCTGAATAAAATGGAACCACTATATATATTTAAAGTACTGTGAATCTCATTTAATTTTATAAGTAACTCTTCTGTCCTAGAAGAGGTCTTTCTAACTATAGCAGTACTTAATGAAAACTATGCTGTGGGCAAATTATTCTGGAGATTTTGACACTGTAGCAACTAACTGAGATAAAACAGCACTGTGAAATATTTGTTTCTTTCTTACTCTTAATAAGTGGGCAGTTATGGTAAGTAATGTGCCTTACTGTTAACCAAACATCTCTTTCATCTAACACATTATATTAATTGATACTGGTACTTTGGGTTTTGTTCGTGAATTGTAAACGTTAACATCACACCACACAAAAGATTTCCATTTCAGATTCTTCAAGGGTACTAACTACCTTAAACTTAATTTACACATCTCACATTCTTTAAAAAACAAAATTATTTGACTTCTTGTTAATAATATACATGACAATGAAAATGATCCAAAGCATACAAAGACAAGAATATTCTTTATTTTGTTTTGAAGCTTTTTTAATAAAGAAAAATGAGAGAAACTTTTAGCCTAAAATTAGCTAAAGAAGTATGCTGTTGGTATGCCAGAAATTGTCAAGAAAAATTATGTAAGGTGTATCACAAGAGAGGCAAGAGTGAATGAAAATGTCTATACCAACTTTTAAGAACTCTGCCAGAAAGGGAATTAAAGGAATGTGATAATTGTAGGAGGGTAAAATAAGATTAAAAGACTCAGGCAGAGATTCCACTGAGAAAGAATTAAAAGCTAAAGAAAGAGGGAAATAGAAGAATTGTTTTTGTTGGAAAAAAAGAATACAACCTGTTGTGCACATAAGGGAACTGGTCTTTGATAGGTTCAATGTGTGTGGTGCACACATCATAAAAAAAGAAGACAGACTAAGGAGCTCAAGGCTCACTAGGATGATAGCTATGGTGGAATCTTTTGTGTTTATATTTTCAGTAAATGAGAAGGGAAAATGTGTTGGGTATTTGAAAATAAGTGGCATGAATTAATTGAGTTTAACAGATGAAAAGTGAAAAAACTTGTTGGAGAATATAGAAAATTAAAATGATTTTTGACGCACACAGAAGAAAATAGAATAAAAACATAGAATTATGTAAGTAAAGCAAAGTGCAGATTAACATATAGAGTATCACTATATTTATGTAAATTTAAAATATTTAGCCAAGTTCACAGAAAGATGTACATGCCTGCAAAGCATAAAATAATGGACCACAGTTTACAAACTGAAGGGCTGATAGTACCTGTCTGAGAAGAGCAGAGCAGCAGAAGATAATGTGCAGATGATGAAAAAGCAGAAGTGGAGGTGGATGTCTACATGGTAGGATATGGTTTATTGATTGGTTTCTCAGAGGTCTATATATGCAGGGTTGGAAGTGATGGAAACCACTGTAGACTTTTTAAAGGTAGGGGCCAAAGGAGAGGTCTCTAGGTCATTGGAAGTCATCAGAATAGAATATGTGACTCTGGCTTGTATTTCTGGTGTCTGGTTCATGAAGTGAGCAGTTACTGTGCCATGGATTCTGTTCATAATATGTTTTCCTTACCTGAGGTTCAAATGATGGGGGTGTCCACTCATGGAACTGAACCTCCAAAACCCCCACAAGTCAAAATAAAACATAATAAAACAAAACTTCTCTTTACTTCATATATAAGGTTCCTATATCATATACCACATTATAGCTATAGAAAGCTGACTAACAAACAGACTAAAGTTTTACTGTTTTCTGAAATGTTTCTTATTTAAAAATAACTTACAACAATGATGGCAAAGATGAATAGCAATTAAGGATGATAGTAGAGACACAAGTACTGATGTTTGTTATACTTCATGGGTGTTTGTTGTTTTTCAGAGCAAAATGTATTTGAAATGGTAAAAAAAGGAAAGAAGCAAGACAAATTGCCATTTTGTATTGAACTTTGATTCTTAAAGATATCTCATAGAAAAACTTAATTAAGGATTTAGTTATTCAAAATAATATGATGAAGCCGGGCATGGTGATCCTCGCCTTTAATCCCAGCACTCAGGAGGGTGAGGTAGCAGAAGCATTGTGAGTTTGAGGCCCACTTGGACAAGTGTAAGGCCAGCCTGAGCTACGTAGTATGACCTGCCTCAAAAAACTAGGGCTGGGAGTTTGGCTCAGTGGCTTAAGTGCTTGTCTGGCAGGCACGAGGTTATGAGTTCGATCCCTGGTGCCAGAAAAAAAAAGAAAAAAAAGAAAGAAAAAATAGTAATATGATGAACACTGTTAATTGATACAGTGATTTTTACACAAGACCATGGTTTATTTATAATGAACGCTATATATATATTATATATATTATATATGTATTTTGTGAAGAATTGTGTTGAGAAGATTCCTTCCATCTTTCAAACTTTCAGGAAGCACAAAATTCCTGTTTCATACATTACTATAGAGCTTTGCAAAACATAACTTTCCAATTCATTTTATGTAAGTGGTAAAATCTTGACATCAAATTCAGAAAAGCATTGTGTAAATATATAGGAGTAGATATTAATACTATTGTGGAAAATAAATTTAATTTATTTACATGAAATCTTACATTTCTAACATTAAAAGAGAAATGGAAAATGAAAGAATCCTTTAAAGAGAGCCATCTTTTTCTGAGTTACTCTTGTAGGGAGTGGAGAATTGTGATACTTTTGCTAATCAAAAAGTTCATAATAAAGGAAAAACAATAAATTTGCTTGATCAAAGTTTTGCATGGCACAGCAGCCTTACAAATGAAGATCAGCAGATTCAAAAGATTCAATTTTCATGCTTAGGTTGAGGATATAATTGACAATCATGACTAAAAGTATTAGAAAAGCAGGAGAAGGGAGACAGTGAACTTCCTAGGTTTTTGTTTGTTTATTTGTTGGCTTTGAATTTTTGAAACACGGTCTCACATTGTAGTTTAGGCTGGCCTTGAGTTCGTTATGTAGCCCAGGATGGCCTGGAACTCGCAGTGTTCCTCCTGCCTCAGCCTCCCAAGTGCTGGGATTACAGATATGCCCCACCATGCCCAGCAACTTCCTAGGATTTATGGCTTGATTTAAGGAAGAGTATCTGCCTTAAAATGGAGGAATTTTGATGTCCATGATTCAGGGGAGAAAAAATAAAGTGAGAGATGGGAAGAGAAAAAAAAGTAAGAAACATGCTGCTCCTTAAACCTGTCTAATTTCCTTCTGTTCAAAGTGCTAAGCATGTCATGGTGTATGAAATGCTTTTGGATATCACATTGTAAGCCCAAACACATTCTTGAATAAATATGTTCTAATTTTTTTTTGTCTTTTCGAGATAAGGTTTCATTATGCAGTTTGGGCTGGCCTTGAACTCATTTTGTAGCCCATGCTGGCCTGGAACTCACAGCAACTGTGTGTGCCACCAAGCCCCGCTTCCAACTCTTAAAGTTACTATATCCTCCATACAAAGCTTATTGGAAAGGTAAAGAAAAGTCCAGGCTTTTCATTCTGCCTCTATTTCTGTTTCTCTCCTCTTACTCTGTGTCTTTTTCTTTGTTACTCTCTCTCTGTGTCTATGTTTACATACGTGTGCAATACACAATGCAAGTCTGCATCAGTACTCAAGTATTCATACACATGAGATTCAGTCTGTCCCTGAAAGAGTGGCCAATATCACTAAGGATAAAAAAAAATAGTATTCATATGGAAATCTCAGCCTCAGCAACCAGCGTATTACCCACAGACTCTTTATAGAATTGACATATTTTCATGTCTTGTTGGAAAACCAGTCTCAGAGATTTAGAATGCTATTGTCTTCTAAGCCAAGTTAGTAGGCTGGTCATTCTAAAAAAGGAAACTGTCTTCTTCCTATGCCACATTCATTCGTCCATGTTACTAAATAGATTCAGCTTGCAGTCTTACCCAACACAGAACAACCCTGAGATTAGATGCTATGATAGAGTAGAGAATAGCAGTAAAATGCAGTTTCAAGATGTGATTTCAAATTCTAGTACTGCCACTTATTAGATGTATGTAACTTTGAAAAAAATACTGTACCTTTCTCTGCTGGTGATTTTTAATCTAAAATTTAAAAAAATGCAATATTTTTAAAATTAAATGAACTAATATAAACACTTAAAAGTTCACCTGTGATGCTGATAATTTGTTATATTTTTATTAATAAAATTATAATACCTATCACATACTCTGTTTCTCTTGTCCTCTGATATTTAGGTTTGCATTTTTTTTCTCTGAATCATTATAACATAGAAGGGGAAGAAGTAATTTATATATAATTTTCCCTTTTCCTTCAATATCTACCTCTTGCCATTAATGAATATATCTTAATGTTATTACTGGCATTCTACCAGAATTTTCCATCTCTTATGAAAATACAATCTTTCCTGAGAGAATTTTAACTATGGCATTTGTTTACTTTACTTTGTCCTATCAGTGAAAATCTTCAAAACTTTTTAGATATTTATGTTATTTGTTTAACAAATATTTACAGCATTTTTATAAGGTTTATGTGGAAGAAAAATAAAAACAAAATGTAGTCGTTCCTTTTAGGACCTTGTACTACAATAATAGAATCAAATAATAAATTAGTAAACACAATCATGAACATGAAAATTATGGACAAATAATATATGCATATTACTTTCATGTTACAATGATGAAATCCCTGAGACAATTTACTTATTAAGAGAAAAAGTTCATTTTGGGTCGTAATTCTAGAGGATCTAATCCAAGAACAAGTGGTCCCAAAGTTTCAGTCCTTGGGTAAGAGCAGTATGCCATGGAGGGAGTAGGTGACAGAGCAAATCATTTACCTCATGATAAAGGAAATAGAGGTTGAATGGGCCATAGTCCCATGGCTTCTTTAAAAGGCACATCAACAATGACCTAATGACTCACATCCTGAAGGCAAACATCACTTCCAGTAGCATGACCCTAGGAACAAAGCCTGTGACAAATGGATCTTTAGAGGTTGTGTCCACATTCAAACCATAGTAAAGTCATGTATACTGCTATGACAGTAGACTGATAACAGGGTAGAGATCTGGCTTCTGTAACTGGGATAAAATGACTGGAGAATATCTTTAAACAGGTATTTGTTGTAAGTAAAAGGCATGAGAGTAGCCCAAATTGCAAGAGTAGATTACTGGCAGTGGCACATTGGTGAAAGTGGGAAATAATTTGATATGCTATAGGATCCAAAGATAATATGAATGAATCAATAATGAGAAAACAGGAGAATGAATTCTTGTAAGGTTAGAGGGGTAGATGTATCAAGTGTACAGGGCCCTATAGATAATTCAGTTGTAGAATTTTGTTGTTTTTATAAGTAGAAGGGTTTCCATATTGATGCATTTATACAGTTTGTATTTCACAGAGATAACTCTGGCTATCACATAGTGGATTTGTTGTATGAGGAGATGTTTAGCTATCAGTAGTAAGTGTTCCAGGAGAAGAATGATGATTTAGACAAATATAAAAGCACTTATGAGGGAGAGATTTGAATTTTTAACAGGTCTATAGAATCAGTGATATTTGATGATGAATTGTGTAATGGTCAAAGACAAAAGAATGATTACTTCCTGCTATATCTCTTGCTGGTTCAGAAAATTGGTAGAGCTATCACCTGATGAGATGTGAGAATTATAGTAATGCATTCTTTTGAGGAAAGAGAACGTATATTGAAATTTTGATGTTGTCTTCAGACACTTAAACTCCCAACTAATTTCTAGAGCTTTCTGTAGGAACATTATGTTCTCTTGCTTCAGTGACAGCAAACTTGATTATGTAGGTTTACATTGGCAGATGAAACATAAGTAGAAGTGTAACATTCCTTAGCTGACAAAGGTTTTAGAGTCATTATGTGACCTTCCCAACAATTTCATCCTTTTGTCATGGAAGCAGTTTATCTAAATAGGGACTGGGTCCATGATCTGGATTCAGGGGTGAAAAGCACACCCGAATCTGGGCTATGTAACTGATGAAGAGTTACCATCCAATGAGGACATAAAATGTAATGTGCTGAGATTTGGGAGTTGTTCCTTTCTTTTATTATTATTATTTTGAACAGAAGAAACATAAGAAATTAAAGTAAAGCAGAATATCACAACGGGCCAATAGGAGAGTAACAATAATCAACACATTGCATATTGTTATATTCATAGCAGTTTAGAGTATGAAATATGGACATGAAACATTGTCCAGAAAATTATTAGCACAAAACTTTCCCCTCAGTGAATCAAGAGAAACCAGTTATATGACTATCCTTTTTTGTTATGACTGCTCTATTATTTTAAAAAACACATTTTGCATTAAAAATGAAATCTGAAAATGACCCTGTGAAAACAACTTTTCACTCAGAATTCTTTTTCTTTAACTCTCTTAACTAATTTTTCATACACATAGATAGATTTTCTTTAGATTTGTCACACAATTGCGACAATATGGTGGTTACATACATGTGACTTATTTAGTTCACTGAGAAGTATATCTTCAAGGTGCACCCATTTAAGAGTGAAAATGTCTAGTTTATCATTCTTTATAGCAGAGTAGTATGCCATTATATAGAAATATCACATCTTTTTTGTCCATTCCTCAGTTGAGGGCTATTTAGGTTGCTTCCAAGATCTAGCTCTTATGAACTGTGCATCTATAAATGTAAGTGCACATGTGTCACTGTGGAATGATGTTTTTAATTCTTTTGGGGAGATACCCAGAAGTAAAACAGCTGGGTCAAATGGGGCCTCCAATCCTAGCTTTTTGAGGAATCCACACGGATTTCCACAGTGGTTGCACCGGCCTGCATTCCCACCAACAGTGGAGAAGGGTTCTCTTTTGTCCACAGCCCCTCCAGTATTTGTTGCTGATTGACTTCTTAGTACAGGCCATTCTTTCTGGGGTGAGGTGGAATCCTGGTATTATTTTCATTTGTATCTCTTGAATGATTTGGGAGTTGTTTGTTTCTATATTGTGACTTAGCCTAAGGAAACAGATGTAATATCCAAGGGGATATGTTATATAAATGCATGTTTGGGACTAAAGGAAGAAATCAGCTTTGGATATGTGGATTTGGAATTCATTGACAAATAGGTCTTATGTAAAAATGAGGGATTTGTTAAAATCACCTCAAAAACTTTGTTCATGGAGAAGTAAATAAATTAGGAAACGTTTGGTGACACTCCTGTGTTGAAACTTGAAAGAAGAGATTTTGCTTCACAGAAAACTGTAAAGGAGATGATATGTAAGTAAGCAAGAAGAAAAATAGGAGTCAGCTGTGTCTAAAGCTGCAGAATAGATGCATTGGGTGGAGGGAGTTGCTCTTTAATATAAAATCATGGGACTCCTTTATGATCTTTGCATGATCATTTCATTTGAGAGGTAGATGCAGATTGAAGGTGTGATGCAAATTTCTCATATTTTATATGTTTTCATTATTTCATTAGGATGCATGAAAAGGAAGGATATCTATGCTTGAGAGTTCACTTAAAATCAGTATAAAAGAAGGAATTTTAAATGCCTTGGCAGGGTTACTTAATAACCTTCAGAAAGCTCTATGTGTCAAAATTTCATACGTGTTTTTCTACATAAAATTATTATTATTTTGAGATTTTTTTTATCCAAAATGCTATTACCTCCTGGGCTGTTATAGGCTAAATGAGTCTCCATTAATTCTTTTAGACCCATTTCTTTCATCTGGAAATGTTGTTCTGGACATCTGGAGACTTTTACTTAAAATAAAACTGCAATTTCTGAAAATTTCATTATGTGGGATATGTCCATCAAACAATTTTCTTGTCACTGAGTACTCCATAAATATACTTAATGGACAACATTGTAATAGCAGTATAAAACCTAGCACAAAACAGGTTACTTATGCACTTATCTTATAAAATGTTTTCTATCAGATTTTTCTCTTCTTGAAGAAAGAACTAATAAAAAATCCCTATTAATATTTTCAGTGTAATCTTTGCTGATATTATTATTCTTACTTTAAATATCTCTCTCAGTTGGTAAATAAGTCTAAATGGAATTTTCACATCTCCTGTAGTAACATATTCCTTTATGACATTTCTGACAAAAGCTTTGTAGGATTTTTGCTGTAGATTTCTAGTTGAGAAGACAATAAAGCTACAGAAAGCAATAATAAACACACCGCGAGTAGTAGATAATGGCTTAAAAGGTGTGCTGTGTTCCTCTGAATAGAGATTATGTGTGTAAATACTGAAGTTTCGAAGGCAGAATCAGAAACAACTGCAACTGAGGACAACAGAAGTAAGATGATGTTTGCAAACAAACAAAAAACTCAACATGAAGTGATATTTTTATTCATTAAAGAAGGGCATCACTCTATATAAACTCTATCATGTAAACATGGGAAGGTGATGAGTGAAATAATTCTCCTAAATCATTTTTTTCCAAATATTACCCAGGGAATTGTAAACTTTATAAGTCATAAAACTTGAAACCAACACCTCAATTATTAAAAAATCTCAAAATGTACATGATAAAGAGCCTAGAAATATACCAGAAAAACTCTAAGGAGCAGAGCAAATGTCATAAGCATTTTCTGTATTTACAAACGGTGCACCTAGTGTGTGACTATCGGTGTTCTATATGCTAGAGTAAAGTGAAAATGACTCTTCTCTAGGATCCCACAAACTAGAGAGATCCAGGGAGCAGATATTTTAATGTAATGACAAATACTGATTCAGGAAGAGGTAGTAAATTAGGCAATGTTCATTCAAAAATTTTAGAGTGGCTGAAAAGCTATTTTCTGGTACGTGATTTTTATGATGGATAAAGATGAATATAATCCCATGAAGTAGCATGAGAGCATTTGAACAAAGTGTCTGGGACATTACAAATAGGGTTTCATAGACATTAGCATTCATAAACCAAATAGACAAACAAGTACATTCCTTGACTTTGCTTTCATATAGTTATATTTGAAATACAACAGATTGTACACATTAAAATCTTCAATCTAAACAGTTATACTTTGTATCATTACACTGAGGATAATGACTTTACTTTAAAATCAGTGTTTCACTTGTGCTCCTTGGTGATTCTTCTCTCCCTTTGTAGCCCATTCCTAGTCAATCACTGGTCTGTTTACTGTCAGCATGCATTGGTTTGCATTTTTCTAGATCTTTACGTACATGGCATCATACAGTAAGCACTAATTTCTATCTTGCTTTGTTCACTAAGCTTGATTTTCATAATTATGCCATTGTATATGTCAATAGTGTTTAGTAAATAAGTATAATGTTGTAAATAATACTATAAACTTAATATTATAAGTAAAATAAAATATTGCATGTAACACTGTCTTAATAAATAAGTTGAGGTATAAGTGTAACAAAATATTTTTTCCTTTCGTCCATTGGAAGACATTTGAGTCTTCCAGTGTTTGCATGCCCTGCTACATACATTGTTGTATGAATCTTCTGTGTCAGTTTTCATTTTTCTTGGGCAAGTACCTAGAATTTTGATGTCTGGGTAGTATATAAGATGTGCAAGAAACTTACTTTAATACAACTAACCATTAGCCAAAGTAGCTGAACCATTTTTTTATGCCTACAAGGAGTATATGAGTGTTTCAGTTATTTCATATTCTTGCTAACACTTGGTTACTTTTTAAATTCTTTCTAATGTGTGTGTGTAATTATATACCATGCAGTTTTAATTTGCATTTCCCTGTTGGTTAATGATGTGCAGAATCTTTTCAAGTGCTCTCTGTTCTTTTATATACTTTCTTTTATGAACTGGCTTTTTAAACCTTTGAACTGTTTTTGAAGGGTTTTTGTTTTCTTAATATTGAGTGGTAATATTCCTTTATAGACTCTGAATACAAGGCTCTTGACTGGTACATATGCTATGTATTCTTTGATATTTTATTGAAATCATTTGACTAAAGACTGAAAAGACAGACTTGGGAAGAAATAGTAAATCTAGAAGTAACTGATTCAAAGTTGATGGCTATGAAATAGCTTCAGGAAAGAAAATTATCTAAGGAGAGAAAACAGAAATGGAATAGGAATTCTGGGTACACATAGTAACTATGAAGCATTTAAGTTCTTAGGAGCAATATTCTACTGAAATTTTTATATATTTTTAAAGGACGTTATGAGCATTCAATATAAAGTTATTTTCATCATTTTGAATTGTGTAGTTTACCGCCTTCTATTTTATATAAAATGTAGCTGCTTTTTTCTGACATCACTGACTCTTTCCAGTACCCATGAGATAATGAACAATGGACCATCTCTACATCATGTTATTCTTGATGATCTATTTATGCACAGTAAAGTAATTACACTTCTATAAGTAAATCCTTTTTGACTAAATCTGTTTGGAAATTTTAGCTGACCCAGATAGCTCTTGTATTTTTTCAAGTCTGGAACCAGAAAAGACCTAGAATAGCAAAGGCAATTCTGGGCAACAAAAGTAAGGCAGGAGGCATCACAATCCCCAACTTGAAACTATACTATAAAGCTACTGTGATAAAATCAGCATGGTACTGGAACCAAAACAGACCTGAAGATCAATGGAATAGATTAGAAGATACAGCCACAACTATAAACACACTTAGCCACCTCATCTTTGACAAAGGAGCAAAACAGGTACATTGGAAGAAAGATCACCTCTTTAACAAATGGTGCTAGAAAAACTGGCTTTCCATATGCCATAAACTAAAACTAGATCCATGTCTATCACCATGCACTAAAATAAAGTCAAAATGGATCAAAGATCTGAATACTAAAACAGAGACACTAAACTTACTAAAGACAGAGTAGGTAAAAATCTTGATGACATAGGAGTAGGCAGAGAGTTCATGAACAAAAATCAAATTGCACGGGAAGCACTTCCCAGAATGAACAACTGGGATCTCATCTTACTAAAAAGTTTTTGCATGTCAAAGGAAATCTCCAACAGAGTGAAAATAAAACCCGCAAACTGGGAAACTATCTTAGCCAATTGTCCATCAGACGAAGGACTTCTACCTAAAACATATGAAGAATTAAAAGAAATCAGGCCCCTAAAATTCTCTTCTATTTATCAGTGCTCAATAGAAGTGTTTAGATGGCTTAAGGAATGATAAGGATGAATCAGAAGGCCCAGGATAAAGCTCAGTAGCACAGCACCTGCTTGGCAAGAGTGAAGTCCTGTGTTTGCTTCCTGGTACAAAACAAACAAACAAACAAAAAATCAAAAAAAGAAAAAAGAAAAAAGAAAAAAAACAGGCAAATCAGAAGACTATGACATACAGAGTCATTAGAAAATAGATTTATTTGCCAAGCATGGTGACTTACGCTCATAATTTCAACACCTCAAGAGGCTGAGACAGGAAGAATTGAAGTTGGAGCTGTTTGGGTAATTTATCAAGATCCTGTCTCAAAGTAAAATAAAAAGCACTGGAGATAGTCACTCATTACTCCCAATTCATTTCTTCTCTTCAAGTTTGGTTGCTGTGTATGTATTGTAAACACCAGAGTAATATAATCCTGCATCATTCCATGAAATCCTTTCTTGTTGTTTGTATTAAAGGCAATTGCCATTATGTATTTCTGTCCTACTTGCTTAGCCAAATCAAGTTTCACTTGCAATATCTTTCCTGACCCAACACTAGAGAAACTAGGGTTTGAAAAAGAAAATGACACAGTTGATCCTGTTTTAAATACATGACTTCAAACTACAAAGTACTTGTTCAGAAAACCTACTACATTCCTGTACCACACTTTAAGAGAATTATGTAGAATCACCTTCTGCCTTCTCAAAGTCTCCAAAGATCTCTTGACAACTTTCTAAGCAACATATTTCATTTGATGTATTTCTGCTTAAATGTTTTCTATGTAGTATATATGGCAAATTTTTCATGTTAGGTGCAAGATTAGAAAGAATATATATTATGTAGATATTGAAAGCAGAATACTGCTAATCTCTGCTAGTTCATCAAAAACAGCAGTTTACGCTTTCATTGCTTGATTGTTTGATCACTTTTTCATGCCTATTGCTATGGTTTGTGTTTGTATAGCTCCCCCAAGCCTCATGCAGCCATGGAGGCAGATGAGTGCAGCCTTTGTGATTGGTTTGTTGTCTAGTGCTGGGATTGGTGGTGTGAATGCTGCACCCACCCAGAAGTGGGTAGCTGGTATACAATATAAGGGAGGGAAAGAGGCATGCTTTACCCTTTTTTGCCCTTTTCACTGTTTTTGTTTGTAGCTGCCATGAACATCTGTCCCTTAGCCATGCCACTCTGCATTAGAGACAGCTGAGTACAGACTGAAACCTCCAAAAAGTGTAAACTAAATAAACCATTCCTTCCTTCATTTTGCACATCAGGTATTTTGTGTCAACAACAAGAGAAAAGTAACCAAGACACCTATAACTTGTAATCTGAGCAACCGCTTTGATGATAACAATACACAATATATTAACCAGTGTTAATCTCCTATTATTTTGTTTTGAAATTCTGTATCATTTTTTATTCCTTTTTCATTTTAAAATAAATAAAGATAACAGAACTCTTATATATCCCTTAATTTTTCAGTAGTTTTGTACAAGTGCCCTGTCTTCTTGATGATAAATTTTGTCTTTTTTACCACTATGGTTGTGATGTTATCTATTACTTTTTAGGTCTGTTAGTTATTGTTTTATATATTTTAAGTGCACATGATTATGATATCTTCCTGGTGAACTGGTGCTTCAATCATTAGATTTGACTTGAAAGATTCCTTGCTTTATTACTTACTACGTGTAATATAGGGTTACTTTGTTTCATGAATGCTTTTGTTTGTAAACAGTTTAGTTCCAAAACAGAAGTGTTTGACTTTTTTATTTGCAAACTCTAAATCAGGCGACGAACACTACTGTGGCCATCTTTCCTACACAAGCACAAATATGGCTATCTTTTCCAAAATCATAGCAAAACTTAAGTTTGTGAAGTACCACTATATTAATATTGAGATAATATAAACATCCACATATTTCTGAATAGGTCTTCATTGCCTTATCATTCTTGAAAGATAACTAACTTGTTGTAAATATGTATTTATTAGTTCATTGGGGACCATGAATCCACAATGTCTAGTTTTCATACCTCCCAAAGGGATGAACTGAGGCTTGGGACTTTTGCTATCACCATTTTGAGATTTCCAAATATCCATTTAGGGATGGGCCTTCCTCTCCCATCTACTAAGACTTAGAACACTAAGACTAAGGCTATGACCAAGACTAGAACTAACACTAGCACTAAGACTACTAAAACTAAAGATGCTCCAGGAAAAGGTGCTCATTAATTTAAAATCACCCCGAAACTCTCAGCCATCCAATAATTTCCTTCTCAATCAATTAATGCCAAGCTTCTGGCAGCTCCATGGCCTTTTGTTGCCAATAAACAGCTGGTCATCTCAGATCCCCACTGCACCACCATTTTGCCTCTTGCTCTTTCTTTCTTCTTGCTATGCATTGTAATATGAGGCAGAAGACTAGGGTTCAATGTAGGGGTCTCCAATAATATTTTTTCTCTTTAAGCACCTTGGCCATTTCCTTTTGTTTTGCTTTCTTTGTTGCTCTGCATAAGTGAAGGATCAATTGACATATAGTGTCTTTAAAGGAAATTTGGTATTATTTTCTTCATTTTCCATTTTCTCTTTTGTCTTTATATAGTAGCTTTATGATGAGTATAGATGTGGATTTTATTTAAATGTTTCTGCTTATGAATTTGTTGAGCTTCTTTAATTCATAGACTTAATAGTTTTGAATAATTCTTGATCCTTTTATCTTCAAATACTGTCTTTTTACCTTATTAGCTATTTACTCTGTGATATGGGTTTGATCCTGAGTACCCCCAAGGCCTCATGTAATCTGGACAAGCCTGAGTCTGGCATTCATGGTTGGTTTGTTGTCTAGCACTGGGATTGGTGATGTGAGTGCTGTACCCACCCAGGGGTGGAACTGACTTACAGTGTAAGGGCAAGAGGAAGGCATGTTTTCTCTCTCTCAGTGGTTTGCCTTGCTGTTTGGGGGCCACCATGAATGGCTACCCTGCCACACTGCCATGCCTTGCAGCCAGCTGAATATGGACTAAAACCTCCAAGAACAGTAAGAAATAAACCTTTATTTCCCTAATTTTAGGGGTCAGTTATTTTGTCTCAATAACAAGTGAAAAGTAACTAAAACACTCTGATCAGTTCTGATTAGGTCATACTAAATTTGTCCCTGTAATTTCTATGTCCTCTAATGTCTATTCAGTATATTTAATATGTTTTACTCTTCCTCCAATGAAAACTGTTTTAGCCTATTTCACATTTCAAGAATTCTTTGGTAAGTTGTAAGTAATCTGCAGAACAACTTTTCTATTGATTTCTTCATTTTAGTCATTAAACATCTTAGAATTTTTTTTTTTTGTACCGGGAATCAAACTCACAACCTTGTACCTGCCAGGCAGGTGTTTAGGCCACTGAGCTAAATCCCCAGCCCTACTTTTTTGAGACAGGGTCTCACTATGCAGTTCAGGCTGGCCTTGAACTCACTTTGTAGCCCAGGCTGGTCTCAAACTCACAATGATCCTCCTGCTTCAGCCTCCAGAGTGCTGGGATTAAAGGAATGTGCCACCATGCCTGGCACATTTTTGTAATTTTTAGTTCTAAAATTTAACACATTTTTCAATTTTTATTTTTTATTAGTACATATTTGTAGTACATAATGGTTACATTCCTCATGCAGATTGGTGCATGTACATAACATATCTTAATTCTTTTATTGTCCTCTTCCCTAATCTCACTTCTCTCTACTTCCATCTCTTGATCTCCTTCCCATCTGAAAGACACACAAGCTTAAATATTTACTGTGTACCTCAATTACTTTTCTCATTGTTAAGACAAAATACCTGGCACACAAAGTTAAAAGAAGAAAGATTTATTTTGGCTGTAGTTTGTAGAAGTTTCAGTCTATTTTTGCCTGGTTCCAGTGCAAGTTGGCATGAGAGGCATAACTGAGGAGAAACAGTTCATGGCAGGAAAGGCAGTAAGCAGCAGCAAGGAGCAGACCTGGCTTCCTTTCTTTTCCTTTGTACGGCATTTCATTCAGACTACAAGCCTATTGCTTTGTGCTATACACACCAAGTGTGGGGCTTCTCATCATCCAAACTCAGAACTATGCTAAACCAATCAGTGAGATTATTTAGTACCACAACCCCTTAATTCAAGTATCACACATGCTTTATACCAGTATCACATACCCTACATCCAACCAGCTTTCAAAAGCTCTATTTATGAGTGCATGAAGCTTTAGGAGAAACAACTGGATACAAACGATGACACATCGTTCCTTGTGAGAGCCCCAATATACAATACAGTAAAAGATTATATATAAATATATATATATATATATGTATATATGTGTAATAGGCTATAGAGAGATAGAAAATTAACACATTTGAAGTTCATTATATTTACAGTTTTTCAAACCATACACATATTTTTCAACTAAACTTTGATTTTTTAAAACATAGCAGAACTCACTTTTATTGTGAGCATGATAATTTTAATAACTGAAATTCACTTATTTATTTATTTTTTAGACGCAGTCTCACTATGCAATGCAGGCTTGAATGAACTCACTGCTGAACTCACTGTGTAGCCCAAGCTGAGCCCAAACTCACAGTCATCCTGCCTCAGCCTCCTAAGTTCACCTTTTCTTTATCTGTTAACCTGTTAATGTACATATAGGCATCTTTCAAGACTTAACTTCAAAAGTATTTGTTATTATTGAGTATCTTGATGATAGTTATTCTTTCTGGAGTAAGGTGGAATCTCAAGGTTATTTTAATTTGGATTTCTCTAATTGCCAGGGCCTTTGAACAATCTTTCATAGATTTATTGGCCATTTGCACTTCTTCCTTTAAAAATTGTCTGTTCATTTCAGTTGCCCAGTTTTTCTTTGAGTCTTTTACTTAAGAGGGTCCAACTTTTTGAGTTCTTCATATATTTTAGATATTTTTGTCTTAGAAATAGCTGACAAATTTTTTTCCATTCAGTAGATTCTCTCTTCCCTCTATTTATAGTTTCTTTTGCTGTGCAGAAGATTTTTAATTTGATACAATTCCATTTGTTAATTCTGATATAATTTCTTGAAAACTGGGATTCTGTTCAGGTAGCCTTTGCCTATGCATATGTCTTTAAGAGTGTCACATATTTTTTCTTCCAGAAAACCAAGTTTTTCTGTTTTAACTTTTAGAGCTTTGGTCTACTTTGATTTTAATTTAGTGCATGATGAGACTTATGGGTATAGATTCAATTTTTTGCATGTGTATAGCCAGATTTCTTAGGCTCATCTATTAAAGAAACTATGTTCTTTCTAGTGCATGATTGTG
Organism: Dasyprocta punctata; assembly: GCA_004363535.1. Lineage (NCBI taxonomy): Eukaryota > Metazoa > Chordata > Mammalia > Rodentia > Dasyproctidae > Dasyprocta > Dasyprocta punctata. The sequence goes on along the minus strand of RJWM01013233.1, from coordinate 9,342 downwards.
GAACCTTTGTCAAACATCATATCGCTAAATGTCCCTGGACTTGTTTCTGTGTTCTTATTCCCTTCCACAGACACGCATGTCAGATTTTTGTGCCATACCATTATTTTTAATCGCCATGCCTTTGTAATATAAATTGAGATTCAGGAATGTGATGCCTTCTGCTTTGCTTTTATTGTCCAGGTGAACTTTTGCTGTCATGGGCCCCTTTTGCTTCTCTATAAATCTTACAGTTGTCTTCTTCATTTATGTGGAAGAATATCATTGTTATTTTGGTTGGGTTTTTATTAAACCTATACATTAGTTTTGGAAGTTATGGCCCTTTTACTCTACTGGTGCTACCTATCCAGAAACATGATATTTCTTTCCATTTTCTGATGTCTTCTTTGATCTCCTTTTTTCAGAATAATGAAGTGTTTGCTCTAGAGGTGTTTGACTGCATTAGGTAAGTTATTTCCTATGTATTTAATTTTTCTGGATGCTACTATTAATGTTACTGTTTCCCTTAATTTTTTCTGAGTGAGTTCCTTACTGACCTAGAGGAACACCATTGATTGTTGTGTGCTGATTTTTTGTGTTGTACTATCCAAGAATTTGGTTATTAATTCTAGGAGTTTTTGTGAAATTTTTTGGATAATCTATGTAGACGATCAAATAGTTTTAAAATATTTATTATCTATCTATCATCTATCTATTTATCTTCTGTTTGTTTCTTTCTCTTGTCTGATTACTCTGAGTAATGCTTTGAGTGCTATGTTGAGCACTCAAGCTAGTTTGTATTCTTGTATTGTCCCTGATTTGGTAGAAAACCTTACAGTTTTCTCCCATATAATACTGGCAGTAGGTTTTTCTTAGTTGACAGTTTTTTATTACTACTTCAGTTTCATTTCCTGTTATAGGTTTATTCAGAGATTTTACATCTTATTGGTTCAGTTTTGTTAGTTCTTATGTATTAGCAATCTATTCATTTCTTCCAATTTCTCCAATTTATTGGAGCAGTTTTTCAAAGTAGAAGCTAATAATCTTCTGGAGTTTGTGAGTGTCCATTGCAATTTCAATTTACTAATTTCTAATTGCATTGATTTGGGTCTTTTCTTTTCTTTATTTGGTAAGACCAGTTATTGGTTTACCTATTTTGTTTGTTCTTTTCTTTTCTTTTTTATATTTTATTTTATTTTTTATTTTATTTATTTATTGTTATTTTTCCGGCACTGGGGATTGAACTCACAGCTTAATGCCTGCCAGACAGGTGCTTAAGCCACTGAGCCAAACGCCCAGCCTTAGTTCTTTTGGTTTGTTTGTTTGCTTTGTTTTGTTTTTTTGAGGCAGAGTCGCACTATGTAGCTAAGGCCTGCCTTGCACTAGAATTGTAGCCCTAGTCGGCCTCAAACTCACAATGCTTCTCCTATCTCAGCCTCCCAAGTGCTGGGATTAAAGGCATGAGTTGGAAGTTGTTTTCTTTTAGCATTCAAAACACTTCACTCCAAACTTGATTTGATGGTTTGTGTTGAGAAGTCTGTCATGATTCTGATGAATTTCCCTTTATAGGTGATATTTTTTTTCTTCTAAAAGATTTTAATATTCTAGTCTTATACTGAATGTCTGGGATCTTTACTACTATATGTCTGGGTGTAGATTCATTTTGACTAAGGCTAGTTGGAATTCCATAGTCCTTGCTTATCTGAAGGCCAGATCCTTTACCCATTTTTGGGAAGTTTTTTGGCTATTATTTCTGTAAATAGTCTTTTTATGTCATTTGTGTTGAACCATGCATTTTTAAAATTCATTTAAGAGAAAAAAGATAGAAAATAAAAACAAAAAGCAAAAGAGACAAATAAGCAACAATAACAAATCCAATACAATAACAGTATAGGTTTACAAAAAGATGATAGGAATTTTACAATGGTTATAATATTGTATATTATTAACCTTCAAAAGTGTTGCTTAGATTAACAGAAATTGAATTTTAAATTGATCTAGTTACATGAGTATTAACTGTTCTTTTCCAATAACTAATACATTTGGTAGTGTAGTCATTTTAGCTACCTTTATTTTAGCTAAAATTTATTCATTTTAGCTATATACAAATTCATGTCTTTTTCCTTTTCCCTTCCTTCTTTCCTCCTTTCCCCTATCCAAATTACTTTTCTTCTTTCAGCAGTTTCTTACCTTTATATACTATTTGTTGTAGATTTTGGATCATATATACTTTTTCAGTTTCTTACACTAGGTAGACAATATGGTATTTACACATTTGAGTTTGATTTATTTCACTTATGAGTATGGTCCCAAGTCATGTCCATTTACTTCTAAAAGTCTTGATGCAATCTTTCTTAATACCTGAGTAATACTCCATTGTATAAAAATACCACATCTTTTATATCTATTCCTTGATTGATAGACACCTGGGTTGTTTCCCAGATTTGGGTATTACAAATTGTGTTGCTATAAAGATGGGTGCACATATATCACTGTGGTATGATGTTTTCAATTCTTCTGGGAAAATACCCAGAAATGGGATAGCTGGGTCAAATGGAATCTCTAATCATAGATTCTTGAGAATGGACACACTGATTTCCACAGTGACTGCACCAGCCTAAACTCCCACTAACAGTGGAGAAGAGTTCCTTTTTCCCCATAGCTCCTCCAGCACTTGTTATTGATTGATTTCTTGATCTTGGCCATTCTTTCTGGATTGAGATGGAATCTCAGTGTTGTTTTAATTTGCATTTCTCGAATGACCATTGATGTTGAACCTTTTTTCATGTATTTGCCATTGGTATTTCTTCATCTGAGAAGTGTATTCATCTTGGATACCCATTTTTGGATTCAGTCCTTGAATTTTGGGAGCCTGATTTTTTAAAAATTCTTTTTATGTTTTAGATAGAAGTCTTTTGTCTGAGGGACAGTTGGTTAAGGTATTTTTCCAATTCATGGATTTTCTTTTTACTCTGTTGGAGATTTCCTTTGATATGCAAAAATTTTTTAATAAGACAAGATCCCAGTTGTTGAAATATCCCATTCAGTTCGATTTTTGTTCATGAACTCTCTGCCTACTCCTATGTTGTCAAGATTTTTACCTAGTTTGTCTTCCAGCACATTTAATGTCTCTGCTTTAATATTTAGATCTTTGATCCATTTTAACATTAGTTTAGTGCATGGTGATAGACATGGCTCTAGTTTTAGTTTATGGCATAATGAAAGCCAGTTTTTCCAGCACCACTTATTAAAAGGGTTATCTTTCTTCTACTGAACATGTTTGGCCCCTTTGTCAAAGATGAGGTGGCTTAGAGTCTGTAGAGGCTGTGTCTTCTAATTGATTCCATTGATCTTCAGGTCCGTTTTAATTCCAGTGCTATGCTGATTTTATCACAATAGCTTTGTAATGTAATTTCAAGTCATGGCTTATGATGCCTACTGCCTTACCTTTGTTGCCCAGAGATGCTTTAGTTATTGTAGGTCTCTTCTGGTTCCAGATGAATATTAGGGAGGATTTCTCTAGCTCTGTGAGGTATGCAAGTGGTATTTTGATTGGAATTGCATTAAATTTGTATAACAATTTTGGGAGAATGGCCATTTTCACAATATTTGTTCTTCCTATCCATTAGAGGGAATATCTTTCCATTTTCTCAAATCCTCTTTGATTTTCTTTTTCGGAGTACTGTAAGTTTCACTGTTTAGATCTTTTACTTCCTTTGTTAGGTTGATTCCTAAGTATTTCATTTTTTTGGATGCTATAGTAAAGAGTGTGGTTTCCCTTATTTCTCTTTCAGTGAGTTGTTGCTTGCATACAAATATACTATTGATTTTTGAATGTAGAACTTGTATCCAGCTACCTTAATGAATTTGATTATTATACCTAGAAGTCTTTCAATGGCTTTTTGGGAGTCTTCTATGTAGAGTGTCATATCATCTGCAGATAATGACAATTTCACTTCTTCCTTTCCTTACTTCTTCCTTTCTCTCTCTTGTCTAACTGCTCTGGCTAATGCTTCCAGAATTATATTGAATAGGAGTGGTGATAATGGACATCCTTGTCTTGTTCCTGATTTTAGGTTTAAAGTTTTCAGGTTTTGTCCATTTAGTAAGGTGTTGACTGTTGGTTTATGATATATGGCTTTTATCTGATTGAGTTAGAGACCATCTATTCTGACTTTCTGTTGTGTTTTTATCATGAATGAATGTTGGATTTTGTCAAACTTTTTTCTGCATCTATTGAGATGATCATGTGATCCTTGTCCTTGGCTCTGTTGATATGGTGTATGTTTCTCTGAATCCAGGTTCCCAGAGAGGTAGCAAGGCATAGGACGGGCTTCTACAGACACATGCAGCTACACTGAGGCTTTCCTAATGGCCAGGGGCATGTGGTGGCAGGGCTGTTTCTTCTCTCACCCTGTATGTCTACACCAGGACACCCCTGGTGGTGGCAGGCACACAGGGATTTTTTTGTTTTTGTTTTTTTATTCTCCTAGTGGGCACTGGCTGCCTGAAGGAAACAAGAATCTCTAATGGTGGTCCGGGATCACATGGAGTGTATTTGACTGTTTCTCCCTGTTTTCACTGGTTATCTAAGGGAGGCAAACCTCCAGCAGTGGCAGGTGCACGCAAGCAGGTCTGGTTGTGTCTCCCCACCCATGCCACTCTTGTTCTTTTAAAGAGCTAGCTTTTCAATTCAGCTGTTCTATTTTTTGTTTCAATTTCATTAATTTTTATAACTTTCTTCTGTTAACTACCTTTGGATTTAGATTGTTTTTGTATTTCAAGGAGCTTGAGGTATATACTTAGGTAATTTATTTTGTCTTACTGTGTTTTTCTAATGAGGGCAATCAAATCTATAGACTTTCTTCTTAGGAGTGCTTTCATTGTGTCTCGTAAGTTCAGCACATTATTCTGGCATTTTTGTTCTGATACTAGTAACTAATTTCTCCCTTGATTTCTTCTGTTATCCATTAACTTTTCAAAATTGTATTGTTTCATTTTTATCAGTTTCCTTAATTTCTGTGATTTCTTTTGCCATTAGTTTCTAGTTTGACTGTGCTGTGATTTAACAACATACACAGTATAATTTCTGCTCTTTTGAATTTACTCATGTGTGCTTTATTGTTTATCGTGTGGTCTATTTTGAACAATGTTCCATATGTGGGTGAGAAAAATGTGCGTTCTGTTGTTGGGTGAAATATTCTGTAGGTATCTATTAAGTTCATTTATTTGAAGGTTTCATTAACCTGTGATTTTTTTGTAGATTTTTTTGGCTAGTTCATCTGCGTATTTGTGAGAGTGGGGTATTGAAATTCCCCACTGTAATACAAATAAAGCACTTTAAAATGCCTGACTTGTAAGAATTTCATTGACATTTTACTACTTTTCTGTTTTCTTTGTGCATTTCCTGAAAGATGTCATGTATTTACACTACGAATACATAACAAAACATATCCTACAATTACATAGTATATTTAGGACATATTTATAATAATTCCTAATCCATGTCTCTGTTATGATAACTCTACTTTGCACTAAATTGCATATACTATTGCCTATGGAAGGTCTCGCTTAACTGTTCATTGAACATTACAAATGTAACACATACACATGGAAATTCTTATTTTCCAATCCTCAGCAGCAAGTAAACAACACTACTTTTATTATTATTCCTGACTTGATAAATGATATACTTGTTCATCCTTGCGTAAATCAAATTTGTGAAGGAGAGATTTTCTATATGCTCTTTTTGCTTATCACATTCACAACAGTCAAGTCATTACAAAATTCTGACATTTCTAAATCCAAGTGATACCTTAAATTTATGCATTTTCCTCCATGTCCATTGCTATCACCACCAATTATAACTTCACCTATCATAAGCCCCTATTTTCTATTTATTCCTGTTTTGTTTTATTCTGCAAATATCACAAAATTGCCAAAGAATATTTAATTATTATCCATTATTTATCTCTGCTTTAAATTTCCCCTCTGCTTTGATTAGAACTTAATTTAGATTAAAATAAGATCTATTACCATTCCCTACATAATCTTTTATCTCTCAATAATTACTAGAAGTTTTTCAATTGTTTCTTGACATTCACTGAATTTCAACTATATATTGACTACATTTCAATTATTCACACATGCAAAGTACTTTTCAATTCAGACAATGACTTTTCACATATATTCTGTCTCACTGAAATGATTCACACCCCACCCTTAACCTGGCAAGCAATTCTAACTCTGCTTTCATGTCATAGTTTAAATATCACTTCAAGAATTCTTTTTTGTCTACCAAATATAAATTGAATGCCCCTATTACTCTTCAAGACATTTGACTTTTTACTTTTATGCTGTTTATAAAATTTGTAATTTGATAGGTGAACTTTATAATTTAATAAGATTTACTTGTATCTTAATGACTATCTCACCTGATATACAACGAAAAGCCTTGGGAAATCATATATGAGATTAATGGTAATAAAATGAAAGAAATTTAATATGAAAAGAGATAAAGGTTAGTGGCCATATCTATAATTTGTTTTGCTAAAATATAGAAGCCAACCAGTTGGAGGGAAAAAGTGAATTCAAAGTGGTTATGAAGAATGTCTCTTTAAAATGTCTCTTTTAAATGAAGAAAATATTAACCTGAAGACAGAAAGAGCAAGACATTCTCAAAAAAATATCAACTCTGGATGATTAATATCAAGACAAAGACTGGGAAATTGTATCAGAAATGCTCATATATTCAGGTACAAAAGCATTTATTTTCAAGGGTGAAAAGTTCTGGCTGACTCAGAGTTATCTACTGCAACTTAAATGTCAGAAGTGAGGGAAACAATGCCATAAATTGTGTTAAAAGTTAATATGACTCCATAAAATGTATCTAGCTGATGTGAGTATCAAATATGCAGACCATGGGAAGACATCCTCAAGTATTTAAAAACTCAGAGAAATAATGTTGAGTCATCCTTCTTGGGAAATCTTCCTAGTGTGCAAATGCAGTGAATTCAGTATTGAATCAGAATGCAAAACTATGGGAAGGAGAAATGGTGATGAATGCTAAATTAATTCACATAAAATTGAGACTAGCCATGTGTAAATTCAGCTTGTAGAGCAAAATATGATTTTATTATTGCTAGATATGTAAAAATAGTAATATCTGTAATAATACTTAGCAGGATAGCAATGAAGGTGGCAGGAGATGTGGCAACGTCATTTACCTCATCTTTTTTTTTTTTTTTTTTTGGTACTGGAGATCAAACTCACAACCTCATACCTGCCAGGTAGTCACCTAGGCCACTGAGTTAAATCCCCGGTCCTATTTTTTGAGACAGTGTCTCACTATGCAGTTCAAGCTGGCCTTGAACTCACTTTGTAATCCGGGCTGGTCTCGAACTCACCACAGTCCTCCTGTCTGAGCCTCACAAGTGCTGGGATTAAAGGCATGCACCACCACGACCAGCTTAATTACCCCATTTTTGATGGTACCCATCAATTAAGATTTACCATAGAGAAATGAGTTCTTCTCTTCGGTGTTCTATACTCTAGTGATGGAAGAGAAACTGAAAGTAGATTAGAAATGAAAATAAATACAAATCATAAGGCAATCAAGTTGGCATATTGAACAGACAGCAGAAATCTTAGGAAAGGAGAGACAGATGAACAATCAGAGAAGTTCTATGGTAAAATGATTTACTGTCTAAATGAGATATAACATACTGTTACAGAAAACAATGACTGTGCCATCCTATGTTTTATAATACATCTTTTCTTAAATTTTAAATAAATATGACATGAGAGACACTTAAATCATCAAGTCTCTCAGTTTTTTAAGTGACTGTGATTTGTCTTCTGTTAAATTCAACTAAAATTATAATATGTAGTCTTCACTAAATGATATAATAATATATCTCTATTAATCTGTCTGTGAGTATCCTTCTATTTTGTGACAGTTATGAGCTATCTATTACAGATAGCAGGCATATTACTCACTTTTTTAAACAAATATGGCTTATGAATTGTGCTAAACTTTTTGTTTTGTACAATAAGCAATTTTACAAAAGATTTATTTTGTCAGAAGCTTGTAAATGTTTCCCATTTGCGTAATATATTAAAATGTTACTGTTAATTCTTTAAGCCTGAATATCTGATTTTATCCTATGTTTTTTCTGTTTTTATCCAGCTTGCATGATTTATTTGTCAGAGTGAATGAATATTTCTTTTAGATATACATTACTTTTGCTTTGTGTTTTTGGTCAGGAAAAGAAGATGAAAGATTACAATTGACACAGCTTTTTAAACTGAACTGTCCTATACTTGAACCAGTTTCATATTCATAAAAGATTTGGTTCTAACTTTAAATAAAAAGTGGCAAACAGAAGCAGAATGACAGAGAAAAATGTTCACCTTAGGATGTGCTCTAAATAGCAAAACAATTACTGTAGAATAAAATCTTGTTTCAGTTATTACAAAATGCTTTATATTTTTCTGTGCTCAACAGCTTGCAGTCAATGCCTCATATATAGGGTCACCCAGAAAAACTGGTGTTGAATAAACATCCTTGGTTCTTTATGTACTTTATTTTCTCTATATTTGCATCATGGACAAAATCAGGTGATAGTTCTTTAACTCACTAAAAGAAAATAAATCATGAAATAACATGAATTTTTTAAGCAGCTGTAGATGAACCTTATCTCATTTAAAAAGTTTAAGATGATAATAAAATATATATAAAACTAAGGTTCATTTTGTTATTCTTGGAAAATTTTGCAAGCAATAAAAATATTGCATTATATGCAAGGAATTAAAAATGTTGGGAAATGCACTAATCAAAGTGGTCAGTAGTAACTGAGACAAGAGAAGCTTGGAAAAACATTGTGTATGACCAACTTACTCCCTCTATATCCCAAAAGTGGCAAAATAACAGACTATTTATAGATGCTACTTGCATTCTATCTGGATGAATCTTTATTGTTGTTCTAAAATAGAGATGGGCCCTACATAATTGGTAATATCAATTATATATCAGTTGATAAGGAAATCATCAATAATTAAAGAGTGTATTAACACTGTTGAGATTATAAGCTATCAATAAATATAAACTGTCAATAAATATTGCATAGCTTTTGGTCCAAGTCTGAAGCAATTGATAAAAGGACTAATGAAAATTTGGTATTTACTTTATTATTGATACAGTCGAGGCTGGCAGACATACCTTTGTTGTGCAACCAAATGGGCTTATTTATTCTGTTCTCTAGCTCTTTAGTGACCTCAGTCTGACCCTGGGCTCTCACACATGAAGAGGAATTTGGATATCAGAACAGGGACACTAAGCCATGTCCTGATTGAAGATGTCAAGAA
>RJWM01013232.1:0-54064 GCA_004363535.1 Dasyprocta punctata | reverse complement strand
GTCTATATCTGTCAATATCCCCAACCCCTAGGAAGGTAATGATATGCAATATTGTAACTACTGCCAAACTTCAACCACCTCAGTGTGTAAACCTACAATGTTATCATATCAGATCTGTTGTTGTTGTTTGTCTGTCTTTTTTGACTTTTATTTCTAGCTTCTGTATCTATTTTCTCTTAAATAAAAAAAAAAAACAAAATGAAGTAGAAAGAAGAGTTGAGCTGTGTTTATTGAAACTTTGGTAAAGGTGCTGAAAGACAAAAAACAAAAAACAAAACAAAAAAGTTTGCAGTGTTTTGATAAGTCAGCTCTGAGTTTCACTCTTACAGATATCAGAGGCACTGCGTGTGTAAAGTTAGCATCCACACTGAAGAAACAACCCCCATCTCTCCCTGGCTTTAATTTCACAGACAGGTATTGTAGTCCATTCTCATGAATGCACTGAGTTTTCTAATCTCCACTTCTCATACAAACTAGAAGAACAAACCATGAAATAGGAGACAAACTCTAGCTGAAATATATGCAAATAGAGGACTCCTGTTTCTCTGTTCAAAGGGATGTTGTTGAAACACTGCAATGAAGCCACATTAAGGAGATTTAACAGAGTTGGAGAATTTTCTCTTACTACTGGGTCTGTTATTTTCCATACATTTTCAACGCTTGTCTATTGTTCCCATTCATTCATCAGCTTGCCACTGCTCCATCATATTTTGGCCTTGGCCTTTTGCTGTACAGGTGCTTGGGCCAAATTTACATAACCAAAGAGGCAGGCCTAATCAGAACTCATGTTGGGTGGAGTATTTGTTAACTTGATCTGCTGCTTCTGAGCACTGGAAACTTGATTTCAATCACCAAAGTTCATCAGTTTCTCTTAGCAACTGAAGAGCTTGCTTACCAACAGTGTCATAATGACAACAGAAAAGTTAGCTCAGAACAATGAAACCCACCTTCAGGAAATGGACAATGGACTATGCACAGCTTTCTAGCTAGTTAGCCAAAGCAAATAGAAGCTAAACAAGGTTGGGGCTGAGGATGTAGCACAGTGATAGAGCTTGCCACATATGAGGCCCTGGGTTTCATCCTCAGCAGAGCAAAAAAAAAATGGACCAGGATGAATGGACAAATTGTGCCATCAACTCTCAAATTAATCTTGGGAGGAAATGAATAACTACTACACAGGAAGCTGGAGATATATCTATCTTGGCCCATGATGACAGTTAGAATGTACCTTATAGACTTATGACTGCAGAGAGAATGAGTTTCTGGGGGACTCAGCAGCTGGCTCTGAAACCCACTGTGGCATTTGTGCCAAGGCCACATTGCCTACTGATGACTGATGTGTGGGGGGTTTAAGGCAGCCAGTTGCTAGGAGGCATGACTTTGCTCTAATGGTCAACTCTGACTCTAACACTTCCAGGAAGCTTCATCAAAGCTTCCTTAGTCTGCACCACAGCCTAGGATGCTTCCACCAGCCTTCTTCTATCTCCTTCACACAGACCCACACTTGCCTTGAGGTTTAATGGCACCCCAGCCTTGCCCAGATCTATCCCCAGCTTCTCCTACAACATTCCTCCAGTGACATCCTTGTGCCTTTAACACGATCCTGAAGAAACTTCATGAAACACCTAGACTAACCCACAGCCCTATCCAGATCTTGCCACCTTTTGCTGGCATTGTCACTGAAGAACAAATGTAGGTAAGTCCCCAGCTTTCTTTGCTCTTAGTTGACTTAATCACTAATTTTTTAGGGCACACATCTGGGGGACACATTATTAGTCTCCCACTAGTTTTGCTGTGGGTAGCATTTCTTCTGCCTTCTAAGACTAAGTTATGATGCCAACAGTTGTCTAGGTTACTTTCCAGAGATGTGAAGGCTGCTCTTTCATAAAACAGTGACTTTTGGGCCTGGGTGAGACTTGGCATGTCTGTCTTCATATTGTGTCTATGTCTTTTGCTGCCTTAACCTTTGGGTCAGACTCTACTCAGTTTTATATGTTTCTCATTTAAGAAATGTTTTTTTTCCAGAACTATAATACAGCGATAACTTGATCTAGACTTGCCTAGTCTCTCTGTCCACTTTTAGGGCTAACAGCACCTACCAGCCACCATGACCAGAAATGCCAGACCATGAAAAGAGGTGGCACCCAAGATTCCAGAAGATCTCTGCCTATTCCCAGAAAATACATGAACATTCTGCCCCTTTATTAGTCTAACCTTTTCATTATTCCTATCCTGTCTCTGCAACCCCTCAACTCCCTGCAGCTGAGAAACTTATTTGTGAGTAGAAGTCCCATTTCTCCATTCTTCGGCTACTGAATGAAACTCTTTCTTTTCCCCTCACTGTTTCTTGAATCACTGGTTTTATCAAGCAGCAACAAAATGGAACCTTTTCTCAGTGACAGTCTGATGGAACCCCAGGCCTTCTCGCCTGATGTCCCTTACCATTTTACATTTCATGCCAACCTCATTGAGATTGTAAACTTCTTATGTCCAGCTTCTCTGTCTGTCCCAGTTGCAAATAAGTCTTAGTCTTTTACCCTGTGATTTCTTCTCTTGCAATGTACAACATTTGTTGGTTGTGTTTTAAAGATTTAGATTCTGCTGTCCTTAATTATCACAATACAGATTTAAGAAATCCTATCTCTCACTCTTTGCTATAGCCCAGAAAGTACTGCCACCATTCCCTGTTAATTTGGGCACGTCTTTTGACATTCCAAACTGTGTAATTTGGGCACATTCTAGGTTTTGCATTTCTAAGGTATACAGAACTTGAAAATAGTTAAAAGTACAGGATTCTGGGTAAAGTAACTTATAGATTGGAAATGACCCAAAAATATTTTCCCTGGCACAGGAATCACCCAGTTAAATACACTCACTGTTTTGCCACGTAACCTCTTTACATTCATTAATATAGGTCATATCTAACTTCAGTTCATCATAAATTTATTTTGTTGGAATGTTATTTTCCTACCTTCAACCCTGAAAAATATTAAAGGAATATAATTTGAGTTAAAGATCCATGTTTACTTTAAAAACAAATTATCTTTACATCGGAAATTGGTAACAGTAATGTTTCTAAGAAGGGATATTAAGTACCCAGGAGGACATTAGTAAAGCGGAGGCTGGTTTTTAACTTATAGCCTTTGAAACTTTTAAGTTTTGTATCCAGGATAAATGTTTTCAAGTTCTTAAACAAGAAAAAAATGGATTAGCTCATGATAAACAACCAAACAATGAAAATATGATTCTCTTTGATCTAATAAGACATCCGGCTTTAGCTAGTCCATTTAATGCTACGCTCAGCCTGCTTCAGTAGAAGCTACATGGTAGGTATAGCTCAGTGGTAGAAGACTTGACTAGCATCCATGAGGCTCTGAATTTGATTTCCAGCACCACACACACACACACACACACACACAAAACCGGACAATGACAGTCTTAATGTACTCCACTTCCAACTCAACTTATCAGCCACCATATCTTTCCTCCAAATGCCTTTCTGTGTGTTATATAGAATTTAGTTCTTACTCTCTGCTATTACTCATTGACTCCTGGGAAGGTGAAGTAACGACTTTCGTCTTCTGTGATTGCCATCTTTCAGTCAACTATAACATAAAGAGTAGCATAAGTACGAAAGTACTGAAAGAGAAATTAACTATCTGTAACATCACACTGTTCTTCTCATTTGAAAATAAAATATCTCTGAATGTCTTTCAAAGCTGATTGCCCTTCAAGAAAAGAAAAGAGCAAGACATCGCATTTCTGAGGCAACATATGGAAAGTATTATAGACTGAGGGGTGAAAGAGTCCTGAATTATATCCAGGAGATTGCCCTGGTTATAATTATAAACACTTATGAAATAAAGGACTAAATTACCAATGTATAAAGGCAACAATATGAAGCCCTCAGCTCTTGGCCAGAGACATGCAAATATTTTTGTTCATTCTGAAGCCAATGATTTATTTTATAATACTTCCAAGATAGAATCAGCATTGCCATCACATTTATTCATGAAAACGATAAAAGCTCCACTTCCTGATAAATGAGAAGACTTCCTGGCACTTGATGGAAAGTAGGGCACAAAAAAGGGAAAATACCACTCAGCAAAACATATGTGCTGCTTTTTTTAATTTTCTTTTTGAACTGACTATCAAAAAATGCCATGAAAAACGAGTGTCCCACAGTTGCCTTAAATAGAATTTGAGGGGCGGTTCATAGGTACAGCAAAGGTGACAACTCCTGAGCTACAGTGTCCAACTTTTCACGTGTGGTAGCACAAGCCCTGAGGAGGGAAAACGGAGACCATCATTCTAGATCTCAGAACTTGGAGGTTACCAGTCCTATTATAATATGATGTAAACTGCTGCTCTCAAAACCGAGGGTTTAGCAAACATAAGTCAGCAGCTCTCTTAGAATTACAAACTGAATTTAAAATTGGTGCTAATAAAATAAGCCACCTTTCCAAAACTACAGTTTCTCATCTTTTTAAAAATCAGTGCTGCTTTTGTATTTCTCAGAATTGCATAATTCTGTTTCTTACAATTCTCCATTCTCTTCTACAATTTTCCATGCTCACCCACAATTCACAGTCTCCCTCACCTTATGAATAGTTCTATTGTTTTCAATATGCCTCTGTTAAGTCCACAACTCCATTTTTTCCACAGTCTCACTAGATCCCACAATTTGCCATTCTCTCCCACAATGCCTTGTGTTCCTATAATTCCTGTTGTTTCCCACGTTTCTCTGTCTCTTCCACAATTCCTCATTTTCTCACAACTCAATCATTTTCCCACAATTTCTTGCCTTTCCCACAATTCACCACTTTCCTCAAAATTCCATGTGGCTTCCACAGTTGTCCATATACTTCTTAAAATTCTCCATTCTCCCTCATAATTCCCCTTGCGTGATTGCTATTCTATTCTGTCACAATTCTTCATTCTTTAAGTTTTATATTCTCCTCTACAATTTTCCATTCTTTTCCACAATTCTCTGTTCTCCCACATATAAATTCTGTCTTATCAACAATGCCTCTGCTTTCCCAAAATTCTCCATTGTTTTCATAATACCCCATTTTTCCCATAATTCCATGTCTGTGCCACAACTACTTACCTTTATCACAATTTTCTATTTCTCGCACAATCTTTTGTATTCTCTTAGAAATACCCTGTTCACTCATACAATACTCCATTTTCACAATTATACACTTTCTCTCAAAATTCTAATTATCTCACACAATTCCCATTAATTCTGTTAATTCTCTAGTGTCTCCTATACTTCTCGCTTTCCCATAATTTTCTAAATATTCCCAAATTCTTCCTCTTTACCACAACTCCATGTGGTTCCCACATTTCTCATTTCTTTTCCATAATTACAAATCCTTCACATAACTTCATTTTCCTCCCACAATTCTGTCTTTCCCATAATGTCTCTTCTTTCTCATAATTCCATATGCTTCCCACAATTCTCAGTTGTCCTTCATAATCCTAAGCCTTATACATAATTCCCATTGACTCTCACTATTCCCTGTCTCTCTCATACTTCCACTTCATTCCCATAATTCCCTATCTTTGCAACAATTCCTCTTCTTTCCCACCATGCCACATGACTCCCACAATCCTTGACTCTTTCTTATAATACTCACTCTTTCCCACAATTTGCAATTGTTCTTATTATTTCCAATGGTTCTTATTTCCCACAATCCCATGTGGTTCCCATAATCATCCATTCTCTTTCATAACTCTTTGCCCATTCCATAATTCCAATTTTCTCCCACAATCCCCTGTCCCATGGTTCATCTTCTTTCTCACAATTTCATATAGCTTTCACAATCTCCATTTTATCCCATAGCTAATTCTCACTCTTTTCCACAATTATTCTTCTTTCCACGGTTTCATATGGAGCCCACAATTCTCCATTTCCTCCCATGAGTCCTTGATTTACTCATAATTTCCTATTTCTCCCACAATTTTCTGTATATTTTTTGAATTGTTCCCATGCCACATATTTTTTATTTCACAACAATTCTACATTTTCTCTCAAAACATTACTTTTTCCTTTACGATTATTTTTTCTCTAATAATTTTTTATTCTCTTTCACAATTCTCTCTTTTTATTTTAAAGAGGGAAAAACAAAACAAAACCAAAAAAATACAAGAAAGACAAGAAACAAAAGAGACAAATAAACAATGATAACAAAAAACCCAAAACAATAACAATATAGGCTTTCAAAACAAGGTGGTAGGAAGTTAACAAAGGTTGTTATTTTGTACAATTTTCCATTGTCTCACAATTCTTATTCTTTCTTTGATTTACCACAATTTGCCATTTCGCTCCACAATTCTATGATGCCTCCACAATTCCATATTGCTCCCACAGTCCTCTAGCTTCTCCCATAATTGCATTAATTTCTTATAATTCTCATTCTATCCCGTAATACTTAGTTCTCTCTCACAATTCTTTATTACAGCATTTGATGCAAAATTTTGTAATTATGTCTTTAAATGTGTGTTTCTCTCATTTACTTATGTGCTCTCTAAAGTTGTTAAACTTTCTATCTTCTATATTGGTGCTACTCACAATGCAACCTGCCCAGGAGCACTAGTTCAAACACCACCAGTGTAGTAAGAGATGAGGAGTCTGGGTTAGAAGGGCAAGCAATACATTGCTTCCTTCATTGAGAAAGTCCTCCTATGATATAAATGTCATCCTAGGTAGACATTGTGCTTATCAGTATAGGAATCTGATCTTCTAGCACAAGCTTCTTATCTCAGCTTAGACAGAAAGCTAAGAGTTTTGGGACCAGCACCTGAATAGCACTGCCCTTTTACTACAGTCTAGTTCCTGGTGTGTAGAGGATCAGTCACTTAAGCAATCAGCAAGCAGGTACTGAAGGGGTAAATGAATCAATGGATCTTGAAAAACCATCCACTCAACAGTATTTGTGGAGCCAGGCATCATGTTGAACTTTGGGAATACAAAGGTAAACAAGCTGGACAGAGTCCTTGCTCTTATGGAATTTGCCTTCTAATAAACAATTAAGTCAACCAACTAATAAACAGCACAAGGCTGGGACTTATTGGCTAGCAATAATCTATCCTAGTCATTACAGTGGTGTTGAAAATATTAAACAGAATAATAACCCTTCGCAATCTCTATGTAATTGTATGTGCTATCCTTTTAATGACTGACAGAGCAGTAGGGTTGTTTTCACCGACATAACCACAGACACCTGGGTGATGTGTTGTGCTACCATGTTACCATGGATGAAACATCACTAGGGGTTCTGTAAGGTTTGCCTGCATTCACCCTGTACTCAGAGGGCCCATGTCTACATCAAGGGCCACTGCTACTTCTCAACTTTGAAATACATAATACTTTCTTCAAAGACATAATTACAAGTTTTGCAACAAATGCTATAATCAATAACTTTAGGAGAGAACCAAACGCCAGATTAGATTGCCAAAGTTTATCACTCTGATTAATGTTTTCAACACCATAATAATGACTTCAGAGGACAGAATATTGCAAGCCAATAAACCCCAATCTTTGTACTTTTTAATAATAATCTGGAGTCGTTTCTCATAAACTTCTAAAAATAGTTTTGGTTCACTTTAGGATTCAAAAAATACTCTTTGATTGTGCATAACTACTTTTTCATGAGTCGGTTCTGGCTCCTTATCTGATCCTCAGCTGCATGCCTGGAAGATGAACACAGGTCATTGCTCTTGAGAAATTTCTCTAATTTATAAATGAACCTACATAAGAACCTGCATAACTCTCTATTTTTCCTATACATATGATGTACTTTTAAATTGCTTGTTTTCAATCAGTGGAAGGCTGTCAAACAACACATTGGAATTATCTTTGGCCTGTTTATCACTTATACCCATTTTGCTATTGAACCTTCTGCTTTCTTTCATTGACTATTTTCCCTTAATTGCTACTGCCAGAATGCTAAAGCCTGCATTTTTCTTCATGAGTCCAGGCTTTCCATACCTATGTACCATGTTCCTCAACACTTGGACATGGTCTTCCTAAGCCATATTATGTCTTGGACTTGAGAGTGAAATGATCTGTCCTATGTTTTTTCCTGAAGCAAATAAAGAAAACAATTTCTCAACTCTATAGCTCCAAACTCAAAATAGCCTATTCTACAACACATAAACTATGGGTTGCTATCAAAACCAATACTTTATTCAAAGCAGCAGTCCTGTCTCAGTCAATGCCAAACTCTCTAAAAAATCTTTAAACTCCCTAAGTCTAGAAATAACAACCCTTGCCACTATATCTCTATCCAATAATATATTCTTTCTGGCAATTCAAACCAGAGTTGTTCCTATGAACTGCTTTCAGCTGCTTAACAGATACATTTTGAAATTAAATATTTAGAATATCTGAGACTGACATTTGCAAAATATGTGACTGTATTTTTTGTGTCATGTATAACTCATCATAACACAAACAGCAATTTTAATATAACTTTTTTTGTTATATCAGAGGCTGACATTTGGAAACCTGTAACTGTATTTTTGTGTCACATATAGCACTGAATGTCATTTTAGTATAACTTACCTTTTCTTTACACACTAAAGATAGAATATTTACTAAAGTGATTGTCATCTATTCTGAATGTGCACAGGAAAGGCATTTTAATAAGAAATAAAACATATCTGTGACCCTGGTGATGTTCTAATTCCCAAAATATTTAGTGCCCAGGTAAATGGAAATTTTCACTTTGGGTCAACTACCTTTTTATCTCCTGTGCTTTCCACAGATAAATGTGGGATGGTTTTGGTAGTTTCCATATCATCTTCTTTCTCCAAAATCTCAGACCACTCAAACTTCAATTAGAATATTTTTATATTCTTGTTCAGGTTGGAAAAAAATTTGGAATGGTTGCATTAAAATTTTGGAAATATCTTCTTTTGATTTGCAATTAATTTTCTTAAATTTAAAATTCCACAAAACAGTGGGCAACTTGGCTTCACAATTTAACCTGTCTTAGAGGCTGTTTATGCAGTCTCAATCTTAGTTGCACCCTCTAGAGGCACAGTCACTCTCAGGAATCAGATGATACATAAGAGAAGGTAGATAAGATATAGCGGAAAGAGTAGTTTGCATGTTAAGTAGAAACGGTTTTCATTACACCAGCATTCGTTCTCTCATTGTTCTTGAAAATGTTCACCCTGACATTTTACCTTCAATTTATCTTCTTTGAAGAAGAAACTACGTCCAAAGAAATATTTCTCCTCCAAAAGAAAACTAGTAGTTCAAATACATTGATTAATGACAGTTGTTCTTAGCATGTCAGAAAGATGACAGAGTGGGTAATATCCATGATAAGGGCGGAGCAATCGTAAATATGTGTCCAGTATAAGAACACTACTCCATTCAGCCCCAGCCAAATGGTGCCGTGGCAGAGTTCAGGTCACAAGCAGCCATTTTTTTTAGAGGAGTCAGAGAAAAAGCTATGAAAAAAATTCTTTCAGTTTTCTAATGTGGGTTCACATTTGTGCTTTTAACAGTATGACAGCCAAACACGCCACAGCTACAGGCCACATTGAACAGTTAACCATGGCACTGAACAAAGCTTTGCTCAGTGTTTAACAAAGCTTGACTGAATGACTGGAGACTATGGAAGGAAATGATAAAACAGGAGGTGAACATTTTAAGCTGATGACTAGGTGGGGCTGCTCTGCAGTCCATGACAGCCTCTCTGGGCCTGTCACCTTCCTTCACCCAGCCAACTGCAATGGTATCAAGGTCAGTTCAACTCTCTGATGGTCTGTGACCAACTTCTCCCCAAGGGCCAGGCTCCCCAACTTCCTCATGAGTCTCTGGGGGGATCTTCACTCCTAATTATCTGCAGGTTTCCAAGTCAAAATAGCCAAGATCTCCAGAGAGAACATTTGGCTCCCATAATGATGACAGCTGAGGACTGCAGAGTAATTCCAAGATATAAGCTTCTTTCTACAGCAAATGCGAATGATCTGGGAGACCTTGGGTACATCTTTCTGATTAAATAAATGGGGCGGGAATGTGGGCAGCCTTAGAGTACCTCTTTGTTTGACTCTCTCTCTCTCTCTTTCTCTCTCTCCTTCCATTTATTGTAGAAATATTTGTTCTGTAGGATTTCTCACATTTTTTCCCACATCCTGGATTTGACTGATTGATCATAACCTTACAATGGTGCTTAATATGATTCCCCATTCACCGTATTTCCTGTCATCTGTCAGTTAGATCTCAAGTCATGATTGGATTCAGATTCAGAATTCTTTGGAGGAGAGGCAAGAAAACAAGAAAACTCATCCTAAGTGGTAGAATGCAGAGTTGGCCCTCCATATTTTGTGGGTTCCAATCCATGGATGCCACTGATGGTGGACAGAAAATAGTTTTTAATGGTGTATTTACTAAACATGGTGATATTTTCTTGTGCTTATTTCTTAAACATTACAGGTAACAACTATTTATAGTCATCACCCAAGACCTTTATCAAACATTTTGTGCTCTATATAACTGTTGGGGTTATACCTTTATCTACTGACAGTGCAGTAGCTTTGTTTACACCAGCCTCGCCACAGACATGTGGGTGATGTGTTGCATTACTACGTTTGAGAATTTCCAAAATAGAAATTAAAAATACAATACCACTCCTGCCTTGAGCTATTGAATTTTCAGAAACATAGAAGTCTCATTTCAAAAAGACCCATTAAATGCTCCCCTACTATTTATTTGTTATGCCACAGTCCAAATGCAGTTAGATCAGACACCTGGTGCCAGCTACACCAGGGCCTACATGAGAGACAACCCTTCTGGAGTTTTTCCAGATTCCCTAAGAAATATCCCAGGCTCCCAAACTCCAGAGCATCTCTGCCACAAGGACTGCATACAGACTGATCCAAAGAGATTGCTTTACAGAAAGTTCCCATCTCCATAGGACCTTCCAGACAACATTGGTTGTTTCATCCTTGATCTTGTTGGATTCATTGGTCACTTGCTTATTTTTATGCCCTCACCTACGCTGCTCTTTTCAACTTGGTCTCCCTCCCTGCTTCTCTTCCTCTTGTGCCCTCCTGGATGTGGCTGCCCTGTGAAAATCACCCTCATATCCTGAACCACAGCTCTGACCTCCTTTTTGAGCTCACAAAGTACATTTCCAGCTACCCGTGAAATACCTAGAGGCCCCTCCAACTTGATGCAGTCCCAGTCTTCTGATCAGAACTCTGACTTTGCATTTATTGTCAGTGACACCCTGGGCCAGTCTCTGTGCCTCAGTTTCCTCATCTGAAGCATGAGGATATTAAATAACAGCATCTACATCTTAGGGTTGCTATTAGGGGTGAGGATTACATCAGTTAATTCAGGTAGAGGATTTAGACGAGTAACCAACTCACAGTACTCCACAAACACGAGCTGTTATGTTGCTAGCTGTCATCTTCATTACTGTTGCTAGGCATTTCACAGCACCCTATACCTCCCACCCCTGCACCTGCTCTTTCAGTAGGAAGGAAGAGAGGAAAATGTCTCTCTGAAACTTTGTATGAGGTATGGCATGGCAGGCTTGCTGAAGTATGATCATCTTTGGAGTCCATGGAGTAATTTCCCCAACCACCTTGGAATCAAGCAGAGCCATCTTCATTAATCCGAGCATCAGAGAGGTTAATCAATTTACTCAAGGCCGCACAGCTAACAAGAAGCAGACCAGAATTTGACACCAAGTCAGACTCTAAATGCCATGTCTTTCTACTGTAATATTAAGGTCATTGAAAACTTATGATTACACTCAATATCATTACCTTTTTTCAGTAATTCAAACCTGGGCCTGCGTTGGTGGTATAATGGTGAGCATAGCTGCCTTCCAAACCTGGGCCAAACAATCATCCCAGTTTGTCTCAGACTAAGGGCTTTGCTAGGACAGGGGACTTTCTGTGTTAAACCAAAAAGTCCCAGGTATAGTGGGATGACTTTGTCAACCTGTATAATCAAACCCAAGCCATACCTGCTCATCTCCTTAGAAAGTAATCTTGCTCTTTATTGCTGAAAAAATTGCCTTAACTTTGTCATAGTAAGAATAACTGCTAACCATATAATGTTAGTCATTTCTAACTTCTTTGAGAAGAAGTCAATATAGCACATCATTGTCACTTAATTTTTCAAAGCCCTCCCTTATCAATATGGGTGTTCCCGATATTTTTATTTTGACATCAAATTTCATTATTTCTGTTTGAATAAAATTTGGTATGGAAGAGATTTTGTTTTGTTCAAATTTTAAAACTTTATTGGAGATAAATGAAAATAAACTGTGGAAAACTGGCTTTGGAAATCCAATTTAATAAAAGTAGTAAAGAATAGAGGAACAGGAACTGGAAATTTTTAAGGCGTTAAATCAGTGACCCACAAATATAAGCATAATGTTTAAAAGGCATATTTTGTATTTTATTAGTCACATAATTAATTTCAAACATTTAAACCACATATCAGCTCTCATTTTGCTATTGAAGGATAATTGTCAAAAAGGTAAAATTGTGGTTCATAAAGATAAAAGATAAACACATTAAAGATTCTATATAACTTATTAATGGGGGAACTAGAAAGATATTTCAACTAAGTCAAAGGAGAAACCAAAAAGCAGACACATACATAGATCAGGAATATTGACATGAATGTACAAGTGCAAATAAAATTGGTCTCTTCCATGGGAGAAGGGGAAATCATTTGAACTCCAGGAAGACAGAATTATATGTCTATAAAAATGATTTTGTGCTGTAAACAGTCATCTACAACTTCCAGAGTTGTAAACTAGTTCAAAAGGCAGTGAAAGGCTAGAATCAGAAAGTGAGGAAGACTGTGAGCTAAAGAATGCATTGCTTTTTATTAAAGCACAAATGTTTCCTACACCAGTACATGATACAGTATTTCTAAACTGACTTTTCCCACTGAGATGGTCATAAGGGTTGGAGGTATTACATAGCTGGAAATGAAGGCTTAGAGGGCTTGTTATAGAAAGCAGGAGGCTTACCAGAACATGTCTTTTTAACAAGCTTTTTAATGTTAGAAAGCATTAACAGAATTCTTGCAATAAACACTAATTTTATATGTGCTATCATGCAGAAAACTAGGCCTTCCAAAATACATACTTCCCTGCTATGTTAGTCAGCAATGTAACTGGGAGATTACCTTCCTTTTGACTCCCATGTTCCAAAACCAATGTTGGCTTTGAGAGTTGGTCATAGTGTGAGGTTGTGGAAAGAGGACTGAACTGAGAGTTTAAAGCCCTGGTTGCCATTCCGATTCTGCCAGTTTTATAAAAAGCAATTCCAACCCCAATGACATCAAACACATGGTGGATATTTACTTTGTACCAGGTGCCATTCTAAGGACTGGAATAATATTAACTCATTGAACTTCTTAATGACCCAGAAAGGTATATTCTTCCTATTTCTCAGCTGAGGAAAGAGAAAAAGAGAAACATAACTCATCCTGTGTGCTACAGCTAGTAAGAGATTAGACTTCTATCTCACTTCCTTATTTGTGAAAATGACCCAAATCATTCATAAGGTCCCATATAGCTTTGAAAGTTTGTGTCATAAAACAAAGAAAGTCAAAACAGGGGCTGAGGACATAGCTCAGAGGTAAAAGATGCGCTTAGTGTGTGCAAGGCCCTGGATTCCATTCCCAGCACCAAAGAAGGACAACGAGAGGGAGAGAAGGGGGGCGGGAGATAAAGAGAATGAAGAGGAAGAGGAAGAGAAAAAGAGAAGGAGAATAAGAGGAGGTCAAAACAAAGATAGATAGTACCAAATAAAAGGGGGTGTACTACTTTAAAAGCTTGTTTTCCAAAACTTGTCTTGTAATTTATCATTTCCCATATCCAGAGCCTTTATGATTAAGAATGGAAAACAGAGTTCTGTTTTCATTGAATAAATTTGAGTTGGATCAAAAGGGAAGGCCCCAGAAGAGAATCACTGCATAATACCATAGGCGACAGAATTTGACCCATCTCTTTCAAAGGTCGTGTAGAGAATCTATATTTACTTACGCTCGAATCAGAACACAATCTTTCTAAATGCCTTATATCCTAAAAGTATTCTCACTGACCTTCTGAGACTGGTGGAGAAATGTACCATCAGATGATTCATCTTTACCTAAAATTAGAAGTTTGAAATAAATCACTTGGTTTCTGAGTCTTAGAAGTTCACCTATTTTTGATCTCATAAATGCATGCTTGGGACTCTCGCATTACAGGAAAACAGATTATGCAAATTTGAGAAGGATGAGGTCAGAGTTGGGCTCCACTTCAATAGTATAGTTCACATCCGTGTGACACCCACAGGAATGTTGGGGTCCAGTCTTTGGTTCGATTCATTAAGAACAATGGGGAATAGGAGATTTTTTAACTTAGCTCTCCCAAACTAGAAATAAAACTCAACAACAACACAAGTGTTATAAAAGTATTTTCCTCCTTTGAGTGATAGGATATCTTATGCTGCTTTATGAAATTGTTTTCCCACATTTCCTGATGTTGAGTGATCCCTCGATCATTCAGGACTCAGTAATATTACGCTTTGGAGCTCATTGCAGGAGCTCCAATGTCATATTTGCAAGACACACATGCTGTATTTAATAACCCTCCTTTTATCCAAGAGACCAAATGAATGCTTCGCTATTTTAAAAACTCTTTGTAAAAATATGTTGCTTTGAAAGATGCCTTAGAAAGCAGACATGGTTTAAATAAACGATGTGCAAAGTCAAACATAGACATGCAATTTCACTAAAATCTCCAATTTTGTTTTCTGTGATTATAAAGAAAATTAGAAAAAGAGCCTGGATATATAACAAAATATTAACTTACTTTACAAAAATCTTTCTAAAACTAAACATGCAATTTATATTACTTATGTGTCCGTTTACTTGTTTATTGTCTTTCTTTTCTCATTATGAAGAAGTTTTCCTAGAGCATGAATTTTTTCTTGTCCCCTGCTCTGTCCCTCAGTGCCCACCACATAATAAACATGAAGTAAACCTTTATTGAATGAAAGAACAAACAAAATCACCTTTTACCTGTAAATTTCAACCAAAGTAAAATATCACTATTAGATCCATGATGTTTTGCTAATTCCTAAATATATGTAATCATCTAAGATGTTTTAGTGATATTAATAGAACCCAGAAACAAAACTGAATTATCTTATTTTCATAACCCAAACACTGTTTAACACTGACAAAATATTATGGAGCATTTTTTCGTTTGGCAAAGATGACGGCATCTAAGAAAATTACTATTGTATTGTATTTCAACCATAAATCACAGTTATATAAATTATTTTCTATGATAGTCAAGCAGTTCGAAAGATTTG
This sequence comes from Dasyprocta punctata, assembly GCA_004363535.1. NCBI lineage: Eukaryota > Metazoa > Chordata > Mammalia > Rodentia > Dasyproctidae > Dasyprocta > Dasyprocta punctata. The sequence continues at coordinate 38,707 of RJWM01013232.1, read as the reverse complement.
ACAAAAGAAGGAAATACTAGAATTTATATACACCATAAATGTGTCACGTAGGGAATTTACGGTGTACTTTGTTCACCTGAGAATAAAACATGTGTTTTCTTCATATTAACATCATACAAAAAACACCACATGTTTGTGAGTTGGTGAAATTAAAGGTGTGGGGCCAAGCAATGAATAAGGATAGGACTTACTAGTTTTGTCCCCTTGGCTATAGTTAGTCTAGGATAAATGGATATGTCCTACTGAAATAGTCAGTTATCCAGGAAAGAAGAGCAAAGTACCCCACTGTTATCTGTGTAGCCAGGAGGAACCTCGGAGCTCACACAATCAATAGAACTGAGAATAAATATGTTAGTCAACTTTTTGTCATTGTGAACCAATACCTGAGAAAAACAATTTAAAGGACAAGAGGTTTATTTTGGCCCATGGTTCCAGAGGTTTTAGTCCATGGTTGACCCGCTCCAAGGCAGGAACATCATGGTGGAATGATGTGATGGGGGAAACGTTGTCTTCTCATGGAGTTAGGAAACTGAGAAAGAGAAGGAAGAGTCAAAGAGGAAGAGAACAGATTCATGACTTAGTCTCCCAGGTCATGCCCCCATGACCTACTGTTTAACTAGACTTCACTGCTAAATTTCCCTCACTTCCCATTAATGCCTTCAAGTTGTGATCTCAGTGGGAGATTTAATCCACCTACTGATGAAGTTAGAGCCCTCATGATATAATCACCTCTTGAAAACTCCATCTGAACACATGAAATTTGTAGGGGAGCATTTTAAATCTAAACCATAACAAAGGGCTTAAAAGAAGCTTCCATTTTAAGTCTGCTATAAGCTATAACTCAATGTTCAGATGGAAATTATTTCTACTAGTACATATATGTATTTTGTTTGGAGTTTCCCCAGAGACAAGCAGGTAAGTGGCAGTAGGTTATTTGGAAGGCAATCCCAGGAAATAAGAGGAAGAGCATGGGGAGTGGAGGAGACCAATAAAGGTCATTTATCAAGATAGTTACTCCCACTGAGGAACTTTGGGTGCCAGAGTAGAACACACCTCAAAGTTCTCCCAGCCTGGGGTGACTTGGCTGGGATGTTCTGTCACCAAATCCCTGTCCATCATTGGTTTGGGGCTGCCATCAGAGATTAAAACTCGCTCTGATGAAGTTACAGGTGTTCAAGGGAAGCATTTGGCAATTAGTGGAGAAGGCCAGTAAGGGTGAGGCAATGATGGCATTGACTGTAGCAGGCTTCAAAAGTTCAGACATGTGTCTTTCAGTTCTTCAGTGCATTTTGTTTTCCTGATGGGCACAAACTGGGTGTCAGGGAGAAAACTGATCAGGTGGCCTGGTTCTCTCCCCATTTCCTCATCTTACTACCTCTAGCACCTTAAGGCTAACTCCAAGCTGGAGCCAGACCCACTCTGATTTCTCATCTGTAAAATGGGAAGCCTAGATTACATGATTGCGAGCCTTTTTTCCATTATAGAATTCTGTTGGCTGTAAATAGACCTCTTCCTTCCTTTCCTAAACCTGTCAGTGTAGGCTGGGCAGCCCATGCAAAGAGGAGGAGCCACACTGGAACAGTGTTTTAGTCAGGACACCTCTGGAACAGGAAACAGAATTTCACTCACCGAGCTCATGTCTACAGGAAATGGATTAAAAACACTCAAGGACTCTTGCAGAGATGGAGGCAGCAGGCCAATGCAGGCCTTAATGGAATTTTTAAAAACTCACAAACTAATGAGATAGAGGTGGAGCGATAATGATAGTGAGAGATACCACAATAGATATAAACAGTAAAGAAATAGAGATAGTTACAGATGTACTTAAGGTTATAGTAGGAGAGATGTAATGGTACATATACAAGCACAGGTGAAGTGATAGGGATATAGTTAACTAGTTATAATCATAGAGGTAGAGATACAGTATAATTATACATATAGTGATACAGATATATTGATCGAGGTAGAGTTATAGGTGTACATTTACACAGATATAGGGACAGACATACAGCAAGAGGACACATATATAAAGATATAATTGTGCACATATAGATGTAGTGATAGATATATAGAGTCATATAGATATAAACATATATGGATATAGGGAGAGTTATACAGATAGAGAAATACCGATATACAAACTTATATATGATTTTTTTGTATATAGACATAATAGGGATGTAGATATGGATGGATATAGATACAACTATAGCTATATATGCAGATGTAGATATATCTGGGGCTACCTAGTCCCTGAGCATTTCTCCCTTCTGACTCCTTGGCCTTGCTCTTCCTGCTTCCCCATCAGTCCCCTGCCCTGACTTCAGCTTGGAAATGCTTTGACTTCTCCCATTTCAAACCTTCAGCCCTATCACTGACTGTCATCCTTAGTGTTCCGATTTCACATTCCTCAAGAGGAACAGTATGGTCAGTATATCTATCGTGATCCAGTCAGCTGTGGCCTAGGATGGCTGGGTCATAAGGTACAAAGCACTACTGAAGCCTATTACTTACATGAGATTGTAGGAACTCATTAACAAAACGGAAGATGGGGGTCATTTATGTGTTCAATCAACAATCCTTCTTTGCTCACATTAACCCACTTTGAAATTTAAAATACAGTTTTAGTGGTCATTGTTGACTGTGTCTCCCACACTTCTGCCAGATAAAATGTTAGAATCACAAAACTTTAGAGGAAGACAGTTAAAGATACAGAATCCTTTGCAAATGTCTACATAAAGGAGCAGAAAGAGGTAAACTGGCCTGTCTAGGTTGGTAGAGCCCTGAACTGAAACCTGGCTCTCTAGATTTTCCATCCTACACAACTTCTATGTGCCAGGACAATGTGTTTCAGGCAAGTTATTGTCTGAGAGAACACAACTTGCAAAATTCCCTACTTTTCTACTTTCCAAACAATCTTGCCTTCTCAAAGTCATTTTATAAAATGTGTCATGAAAGTAAAGGATAAAACAGAGACAAACATTTATATGTATAAAGCACAAAGAGTTGAACTTCTTCCTTCTTGTTTCCATGGCACCCTGAAGTACTTCTGTTAACACTGATGCCATTAATTTTGGTAATGTTTGTATTTCTGTCACCCAGAGCAAGGGATTATGTTTTATTCATGTCCTAGCCAAGCACAATGTCTAGCACATGGTTGGCAAGGGGATAGTAAATGCTTGTTAAAGGAATGAATGAGCCTATAAACCATATATGCTAACTTTTTGAAAATAGGATATATATTTTTAAAACAAAGGCTAATTTTATTTTAGGAAATTTTTTTATTGTTTTAAAAAAAGGAAAATCAAGGGCTGGGGATATAGCTCAGCGGCATAAGTGCCTGCCTGGCAAGCACAAAGTTCTGAGTTTAATTCCTGGTTCAAAATAAATAAATAAGTAAATAAAAGGAAAATCACAAATACAGTTCCAATTTTACAGCCCACAGAACATTTCTCAACCAAAGTTTCATAAGTCAAGTTAGAGTGACTTTGAGTAATGGTCTATATTTGTAAGGCTCATCTAAACCGGGTCACCTGAGTTTAGCTCTCACAAGTCATTATATAGCATTTAGTGAAGAAAAAAATGAATAGACAAGACTTGCTGCAGTATGTCACATTATTACTACACTCAGCTGTGAACAGGAAAATAGCAAAGGATATGTATACATGGGCCAGGAAGGAAATCTTCAAGATGAACCCAAGCTATAATCCTCCCCACCTCCCAAGACAGACAACAAAGCCCCAGCCCACTGAGTGCCTATGGTTGGGAACTCAGCAAATTTTGCCCAAAGTCAAGGGCGCTAACATCCAAGCAATGAGACCTCATTCATGGGTAAGAGGACTTTTCTAGTTAGTACTGCCATTTAAAGGACCATACCCCCTATAAAATTAGGATGAAATCCATGTTGCCTTTCATCAGAACAGCCTCCCCTACACATAAAATATTGTGCACTATTTCTGATGTTGAATTGACCCTTCTCCTCCAACACCAGGTTATGGATTTCTGCTATGAAGAATGAAATTTGATGGCAAAACTGATCTCCTAGAGAACTAATTTCAAAACCCATGCTTCTTCCATTATGTTGCTAGATAATTTTAGAAAAAAAGTTTAACTACCTGCACTTATATTGTTCATCTGTCAAAGAGGGTAAGAATGCCTATCTTCTATATGTGTTGCCAATGTTAAATAACAATTATCTATAAAATACCTGGCATAAAATAATCACTCCACAAGCATCAGTCTCTTCGTCTTCTTCAGTTACCAAAAGGAGAGTTCTAAGAGCTGGCAAAATTTGAGGGGGAGATTTATCAAGGGATCATTTTAACTTTTAATCTTGCTTCAGGTTTTCTGCTCTGAGAGGTAAGAATAACGTCGCTAAAGAAGACCAAACAGTCTACAAAATACATGTTAAATTGTGCAACTCGTCTCACCAGGAACAACCAAGAAACAGCAAGTAGCTGATGAACACAATTCCACCATGTGGCCCCCACTTCCTAGCACAGGGCCTGGCACTTTATAGGACCCTTAAATATTTGAGCAAAGAAGGAGGGAATGATTAAAGCAGGAGGGAAGGAACAAGGAGGAAAAAGGAAGGGGTAGAAGACAGCGAGTGGAAGTTTCTTCTACCATTGAGTTCCTTGAATGGGGTCTTGACAGGTACAGGGTAAAGAAAACAATGGGCACCTTAAGACATGCCCTCCCATATGGAAGCTAGCACCATGGACCTTAAGAGTTACATAAATCTGTAGACTCCTTTCCCTGAACAAGGAGGGGGAAAGGAAACACACTGGGAGAACACATCCATTTCAGAACATGATACTGGGATACAATCAATGTAGGTTAAGAATTAAGAGATATCATTTTTGTCTTTAGTAGGAATGATGACCAAGAAAATATCATGAAGTATGGGGGAGGAGCTATGTGGCAAAACACAGGGTCATGAACTTATCATGTGTGAGACATCGCAGGAAAGTAGCTGCATAGGCTCCAGCTGAGATTTCCAGCTGTGAAGTGTGGGTGTTGGCTCATATCAGTGGCTCACCACATTGGCTGGCCATTGGAATTGCTTAGGGAGTGTCTGAAAGTTGCCACATCCACACCACAACCCAGACATTAGTACCTGTGGTGGTAGGGCCGGGGCATCATTAGTGTCAAAGCCCCCCCACCCCAGGTGATACCAAAGTACTGCCAGACTGGCAAACAACAGGTCCAGGTGACCTCTAAACTTCCATAACCAAAAAGCGTCCTCAGATGAGCAGCACAAGCATCACTTGGGGATTTTTTTAGTAATCAAGACTCTTGGGCCGGGCGTGGTGGCGCACACCTTTAATCCCAGCACTCGGGAGGCTGAGGTAGCAGGAGCATTGTGAGTTCAAGGCCGGTTTGGGCTACAACGTGAGCGCAAGGCTGACCTGAGCTACACAGTGCGACCCTGCCTCAAAAAAAACCAGGGCCTGGAGTTTGGCTCAGCGGCTTACGTGCCTGTCAGGCAGGTGCGAGGTTGTGAGTTCAATCCCCTGTGCCACAAAAAAAAAAAAAAAAAAAAGACTTTTGGGCCTCAGACTTACTGGCAGAATCTGTATTTTAGCAAGGTGCCCAGGTCACAGGCACTGGCATTAAAGTTTGAAAACACTGGCCTAGGCACTCTTGCACCTGGCATTTTATTTTGGTGCCATTTTAATAATTTTTGGATCTCAGTGTCAGGTACATCATCCATGCTGAAAGTTGCATGTGCATCAGAAAGCACAAAAATATCCCATCCACCTGTTCCACACAGGGGACTGAGTGGAAATAGATTGAAAAAAATGTAGCCCTGTGCAAAACCCAGACGATTTTATGAGATGCTGATCAAAGATTGCTTTTCCTTTGTAGAATGGAGCAGAGCCTCCTAAAGAGGAGTTGCCAGGTTCCACTTCAAAGTCAGCAGCGCCAGTGCGGTTATATTAAAAACACCTGCCTCCAGGTGGCAATTTGGCTCTGACATCTCACCTGGCCATGCACCATTCCCTGGTTCTTTATCCCTCATGCTGCCTGCCAGCTCCTTTGTCCACAGGCCCCACCACCGCCAGGAAATAATAGGGGCTTGGCTGAGGAGTGCTTGACCTCCCCCACAGTTACCTATCATAACATTCATCGTCTCCTTCAGCCTACCAAGGAGGCTTATGGCTCTGAAAAACAAACCTGGAAACAGCATCTGACTGCTGAAATTGAAGCTAAAAAGAGAAGGAGGAGAATTAATGCAAGATGCTATTTTGATCTAACCCAGGAGGCTAAGAAGGCAGGGGAAACACTTTAGGCTAACCAGGCTTAGTTAGAGGCTTCCATGAATAATGGTTTACCTAAAGGTGAAAGTGGTTTGTATCTGAACTTTTAGGGAGAGATAGCATGCACCCAGGCTCAAGATGTCCAACTTAGTTCAATTTCCAGACATTAGGTAGCCGCCATTGTGGCACCCTGCCGAGTGCTCTCAGGCTCTGCATTTCAGTGGGAGTCTCAATAGTCAGTGTGCACAGCCCTTTGCCTGAGGGTTTGCCTTGGCCAACTCGCCCACTCTGCCCTCAACACAGAAGGCCGAAGCCCTAAGATCAGCACCCTAGAAGAAACCGTCAGGCGATGACGGAGTGGAGATGAAGTATAAATACCCCAGCTCCCTCACTGTGGGGAGAGATCACTGGGAGATGTGTGTTCTGTGCTGGCTCCAGGAGACGGCCAGCAGCACGGAGTTTCAGCTGCTTACAGTCACTTGATATATGCCTGATACTGTCTTCTTCCCAGTTCACCCCTCCTCACTCCCCTCCCAGGGACCCCTGTACCTCCAGAATGAACCCTTCCATTCAATTCCTTGCCTCTGCATCTGCTTGTTTGGAAACCCACACCAAGATAAATTTTACATTTTATTTTCTTTAAGGTACGTGGAGATATGCAGTTATATTCTTGCCTTTCAGTTTTAATATTTCCAGTAAATAAAGCAAGGAAGAGGAAAGAGGGTTTTGATAAGAGTTTTGAAGAGATCTTACTGTGTATTCTTTTTTTTTTTTTTTTTTTTTGGCGGCACTGGGGATTGAACTCACAACCTTGCACCTGCCAGGGCAGGCGCTTAAGCCGCTGAGCCAAACTCCCCAGCCCTGGTTTTTTGAGGCAGGGTCGCACTATGTAGGTCAGGCTGGCCTTGCGCTCGCGTTGTAGCCCAAGCCGGCCTCGAACTCACAACGCTCCTCCTACCTCAGCCTCCCAAGTGCTGGGATTAAAGGCATGCGCCACCACGCCCGGCTTACTGTGTATTCTTGAGATTCCTTTAACATGTGAAGGAGTAAGAAGAACAGAAACAATTTTTTTATCTAATAGCAGTGGAGAAAAACCATAGTCTCCAAGCCCGATTCTATGCTTCACTGTATGACCTCGAGCAAGCTGCTTAGTTTCTCTGACTCTCAGTCTTTTGACACTGGAGGAGGGAGTGTCTTTATGAGGTGTGGTAAAATATGCAGTGAATCCTGCTGCCCAGTGCCATCCAACAGAAAGGCAGGCTGGGAAAAACATGATGGTGCATCCTCAATGGCCTCATTGACCAGATCTGGCACTGAGCAACTTCCAGCTCTTCCCGAAAGTCAAAATAACCATGAATGGTGAACATTTTGAATGGATTCAGGACATCAAGAAAGCCACGACAGCACAACTAACTGACACTCAGGAAAGAGAACTTCCAGAGCTGCTTCAGAAAATGCAAGAGACCAGCTCAACTCAGTCCAGCCTGGTTCTCGTAAGGATGAAGTTCACGTACAAAAAAAAAAACATCAGCTAGAGAAGTGCCACTTTGAGAGTGGATGATCCTTCAGGCAAATCAGGACCGGGTTCTGGTGGTAGCAGAAAAAGCTAGGGGACCTGGACAGAAAGATACACCTGGTGCCTTGTGATCTCACAGGAGATTAGTTTTACTTCTTAATTCATGAGCGAATTCATCTCTGAGCTGAGGATGCCTGGTTTTTCCTTGTCAACAATGTCATTCTACCCACCAGTGCTTCCATGGATCAGCTACACCAGGAATACCATGAAGATTTCTTTCTCGGCAGTGCTTAGGGTGACGAAAGTGTCTGCAGTCCGTGAAGCTGCTGCCCCTGAGGTGGGAACACTGTCATACAAAGACAGAAGTGTCTCCCTTCCCTGATTTCCGCCACCTTTAGACTCTAACACAACCCGCCTTCTGCAGGACCTGTACTTGTTAAAGTTTGAGGCTTCCTCTCCAGCCCCTCTCTGCAGGAGCGGTGGTCAAGGACATGGCCCTTTGTACCTCTCCTTTTCCCTCTTTCTTCCCATCTCTTTGCCCTCCTTTCACACTCTGCTTTAGACTTCTTGATTGTCAGTCTGTCACACCCAGTGATTGTTTTGGTTTCTGTGTCTTTCTAGCTGCAGGGTGGGGGGGGGGGGACGGACCCCACCCCTCCCCGGCCGCTCTCCTTCCTTTCACTACCTTCGTTTTGAGGTTAGTGGAAGGGACTGCAATTGTGGGGGGATGGTAGGAGGCACATCAATAAAGAGGAAACCCCCAAATTGAATTTAAAAAGAAAAATAAGTGGCAAAAATGATGGAATCACTTTTCGAAGCGAGGGAGCATAGCATGACAGGAATCAAAGGCAATGTGTCCTTTACTGTAATTTTTTTTTTGTATCGAGAATCGAACTCAAGACCTCACACTTTACCGTAGTTTTGGTTCTGGGGGATGGGGGGTTTTGTTGTTGTTTTTTGGGGTTTTGGGGGTTTGTTTTGTTTTGTTTTGTTTTGTTTTTGTTTGTTTGTTTGTTTGTTTTTGTATTGGGAGTTGAAATCAGTACCTCACACTTGCCAGGCAGGCGCTGTGTCACTGAGCTATGTCCCTGGCACTGTAATTTTTTTTTTAAATAACACATTTCACTGTATTTTACCATGACACTGCAAAACACCCGTTTTTGCCATCGGTTTCCTCACTGGCTACTATCTTACCATCTCATCTGGAGTCCCCTGTAAGGAAGTGGGAGAGATCACCTGTCAAGTGACAGGGTTGCGCAGGATTGGTGACCATCCAACTCCAGCATCCCATGAGACTTGCAGTCTGGCAGAAACCTGGCAGAGTACAAACCCTAACCCAAAGGGGAATAAGACAAGTTGTGCTGAACCTGTGCCTTTGGTCCTGTTTTGATTTCTCAACTACATCTTTAATCCCTGGAGCTCAGGACTCACCGAAACGCGTCCCAAAAACACGGCTATAGGTGGTGCCTTGAAGCTGAGGACAGTTTCTGGGTGCACAGGCGGAGGAGGCTCGGGTCATGCTGGATGGAGGCGGGTCCCAACCAGATGTGCGCTGACGGGGTGGGGGGCGGGGGTGCCGCCCTCCCTCTCTTGCTCCAGGTTGCTTCCCCGCGGAGGAGCTAACACACCTCGCCAGGGCGCCCCTAGCCTCTCGCAGCGGTTGGGGCTGGCAGTGCGCCGCGAGCTGCGGACAAGCCCTCCGAGCCCCCGAGCGGCCGAGCGGCCGAGGAGAGAGGAGGCGGCGCCCACAGCGTCCTGCATCCAGACAAGCGCCTTCCCGGGGGGCGCAAGAGGAAGAGGAGGAAGGGGACGCTCCGCGCGAACATGCCGCCGCCCTGGGGCCTTGCACTCCCGCTGCTGCTCCCCTGGGTGGCAGGTGGATTAGGGAACGCGGCCAGGTGAGTGTCTGGCTGGCCATCGACCCAGCCTCAACTCTCCCTTTGGAGCCCCTTCTCTGTGAGCCCTGTCCCTGCAGACACCCTGCGGACACCCTGTGTGCATGTGTGCCTGTGCGCGCCGCACCGGACGTGCGCAGGGTGTCAGGCCTGGGGTCCCCAACGGTTGTCCTCTCTGCGCTTTGATCGGGCTTTGTCCTTTGACCGGACTTTGCATGCCAGCTTCGGCACGCGCTGCGGCCCACCTGGCTGTGTCACCAGCCAAGGCGACCAAAGGGGACCGAGGCTCTGCGCACAGCCCGGGGCAGTGGTGGTGGGGTGCGGGCTTGGTGGTCCGGGACCCCTCTCTCTGAAGGGGCCGCTGTGTGCCTGGGTGGCCGGGCGGGTTCTGTGTACCGTTTGCCGGCTGCCACTGTATCCCAAGGGCGCCAACTGGTTTTGAGTCGCTGGTTTTGAGGGGGAAGGAGGGATTGAAACTGTGGTCTATAGGAGTTTCCTGCGCTGAGCCGCAGCTATGCTTGCTGCTCCTGGCCTTGCTGCCTTCTGCTTCGGGTAGTTGAACTGGAAAGAAAGGACCATGGTTGCCACACGACAACAATTCTCAGCCTTGCTCTGGCAATACAGAGTCTGAAGCCACTTCCTTAACCCCCAGAAGCTTTTTTGAGCCCTGAAACTTATCTCTAGATGTCTGCCAAGTCACTTAGTAAAGACACGTGGCCACAGTACTTGCTGTAGACCAGGCATGGTTGTAAACACTTTACAGCTATGACCCACCAAAAGGCCCTCAGTACGCCATGTGGAATGCACTGGTATTGCCACCGCTGTGTTGCAGAGGAGAAAAACCTAGGCACAGAGAGGCTGAGTAAGTTGGCCAAAGAGGCGCAGCCAGGAAGTGATGGAGCTGGGAGGTGAACCCAGGCAGTGTTACCCAATGTCCTTGCTCTTCCCCAGTGCAGCAGGCCAGCCTTTTGGGAAAGACACACAGGAAGAGTTCCTGGGTCCTGGGCTATGATGGATTCATTCTCCTTCCATGTCTGCTACAGTGGGTTTCTCCACTGCAGCACTGTTGACTTTTGGGGGCTACATCATTATGTGCTGGGGTGTGGGGTGGGGGCTCGCCTGTGCACTCACTGTAGGAAATTTAGCACACCCCTGGCCTCTTCCCACAAGATACCCACCCATGACAACCCTGGGAGCTCCCCTGACTCTTTCCCCAAGTTGTGACAAAGAAAAGAGGTCTCTGGCTATCACCCAATAGGATTGCCCTAGACTGAGCTTTCGTTGCTGGTTCCTGGGGAAGGCAGAAGAGCCTTAGTTAGGCTCAGGCTTCTTAAAGGGGAGCCTGCCTGAGTTTGTCTGACTTACAGGAAAAAGTCTTTCATCAGAGTCAGCCATGGTATTAAGTGATTTTGAAATTCAAACAGAATGAGCCTCCAGCCAGGTCCTCAGAATGTATGATCCCAAGTCTCAATTTCCTCCCCATGATAAAAACATAAGCAGATGCAATTTGCTTATAATCACATTTTCCTTGAACGCTGGCAGTTCTTGGCTTGCTAAAAAGCTCACTTTAGAAAAGCCCGATAGCGATTTGGAGATGAGATTAATAGTTCTTTAGCAGAGGGCAAACTGACCTCCTGGAGCTTCACTTTCAAAGTGCCACCAAATTAAATTAAAAGCCAAAAAGCTCCCCCCAATAAACCAAAAATATTAAACTGGAGAATCCATGTAAGGATTCTGCAGTGCTCAAGATGTGAAACACGGTTTCTTTACACACAATCAGTTTCCTGACTTTATTATCTGCTTGACTTGCTTGGAAATGTCAAATGGCTAACTCTTCAGGAACTTCCCAGGGACCACGTTTAATTAGCTCTAAATTCCACCTTCAGGACAACACATTTACAAAGGGGAAAAAGTGTGCCTAGTGGTTATTTTCTGAGAGTTCAATGAAGTCTGTAGTAAAAGCTGTGGCACACAGATTTCGGAAGTATGCACCAATTGTTTCTAGTTGAAACACTGTGCCTCGATTTTGTGACCTGGAAAATTATATGCCTCTTAAATGGTGCATAGTATACAGCAGACAATTAACATCCATCAAATGCTTAATACATTGACTGAGTGCATTTACCTCCTCTGAAACACCAGAATTCGGCATCTCACACATTTCCTGCCCTTTGGGTTTCAGAACTGTTTAGATACTCCGGAACTTTTGTGCCCACTATGGCAAAGGTGGTAGGCACGAACTGCAGGTAGCTTACTAAGTTCCTGAAATGTAGCCAGCCCAAGATGAGATGTGCCATATGAATAAAATACCCAGTGAAATTTCAAGATGTGTGAAAAAATGAAAAGGAACTATCATGCTAATCATTTTATATCAATTACGTGTTGACATTGTAACATCATGTATATACTACATTGGATAAAATATGCTATGAAAATTAATTTCACCTGTTGCACATTTTTAAAAATGTGGTTACTAGAAAATTGTATATGCAGTATGTGTCTATTATATTTTTAGCACTGGTCTAAGACATTTATTGATCTGAGCACCATTTCCAGCACTCCAGGTCCTAACACTGGGACCTATTTGCCTTGGGTACATAAGATAATTATCTTACTAACTTTGCATTAGTTGAGATTAAAGCTTAAAACAACTACCTACTTAAAATGTGTTTCTGTTATACATTTTTCTCTATTTTTCATGTAAAAATAATGTGACAGATGAGGCAATGTCTGGGTTAGTTACTGGGCCTGCTTACTGTAAACCATACATTAGGAGGTATGATCAAAAACATTTAATTTTTAAAATGCTTAAATTTTTAAATTATAATAAAAGACCCACTACCATTAAACCTCTCCAAATATTCTCCCTTGCTTTGAACACATTTATTCCATTATTGGTGCCACTTTGTGAAACACTTCTGGAAGTCTTCTTTCATGAGTATCTTTAGTTGTACTGTTGTGGCTTTAGGAAGAGCCAGATATCACACAGTGCCAGATCCTTGTAAAGACACTCAAGAAAGAGGACTTCCAGAACTGCTGCAGAAAGTGACAAGAACAATGGGATAAGCATGTTCAAAGCTAGAGGTAGTATTTTGAGGTGGATTATTGGTGATGTGTCTTTTACTGTAATAAATCTTTAAACATACACTGAATTTTGTGATCACACCTCATACATGGAGAACTAATTCTTCTTGGAGCTCTGCTGTAGAAATACCACCATAACAATTTAACATAAACTTCACAGTTTATAACAATACAAATTAATAGTGTTACAGTTCTGAAAATCAGATGTCCAAAATGAGTCTTATGCAATTAAAATTAAGGTATTGGCAGGACTGGTTTCTCCTGGTTACTCCACATGACAATCTAGTTCTTATTTTTTCCAATTTCTAGAGGCTGCCAGCAATCCTCAGCTTGTGGCCACATCACTCTAATCTTTTCCTCCTTTGTCACCCTACCTTCTCTCTTGCTCTTCCTTGTTTTCCTCCCTCTAAGAATAACCTTTTGTGATTATATCAAGCCCATCAGGATAACCCAAAATAATTTTCCCACCTCAAAATGCTACCTTGAGCACATCTGCAAAGTCCCGTTTGCTATATAAAATAATATTCACACTTTCCAGGCTTTTGGATTTAGATGTCTTTTGGGAGGGGGACATTATTCAGCCTTCTACAGGGAGCCTGAGCTATGAGCCTCTTGTTCTTGCTTTTATCAGCGAGTGTTTCATCTTTAAACATGATATTAGCGATTTTTGACTGGTTATCATAATGTTCATCTCTTTATTCTTAAAACCAGAATTCTAAAAGTTAAGAGCCAACTGTTTCTAGGAAATAGTCATCATGGAGCATCTATTTTTGTTGTTGTTGTTGTTTTTGAATTGGGAATTAAGCTCGGGACCATGCACTTGCCAGGCAGGCACTGTACCACTGAGCTGCATCCCCGGCCCTATCATGAAACATCTAATCACAATATAGAAGTCATTTCTGAGCAATCTTATTTTGATAGTTAATTTCATTGACTTAGGAGGTGTTAAAGTCCTACATAAATAAATCATGGTGACATAATCATTAAAATTAGAATAAGTGTAGTATCTAACCTTCATAAGTTAGATTGACATTCAACAGATATTGGGACTCTACTATATGGTAACTCTTCTCAGTGTTATTTTAATAAATTCTCTCAATGACCCTAAGAAATAGGCATTGTGTCCATTTGAAAGATAAAAGCACAGAAAAACCTTGAAAGAAGTATGCGATTTCTCTGGAATTACATTGAGTTGGTCTTCTGTTCTAAGACCAGTGATGTTCCAATATTCCTTTATTTCCTCAAAAAATTGAATACTTATTTTTTACAAAGCTGGTTTTTTTTGTACCATGGACCAAACTCACGACCTCACTCACACATGCCAGGCAGGCATTTGTGCCTCTGAGCTAAATTCCCAGCCCCTAAATCTGACATTTTTACAAAGTGCTTGCTCACACATTATTAACAGTGAGCCAAATCAGCCTGACTCTAGTCCAGCGTGATCAAGCACCACCTTCCCAATATCACCACCAACCTCTCCAAGCTCACATCCTCTCAGAAGCAGACATAGTTAATTTTGGAAGTGACCCTAGGGTAAAGGGGGCACATAACAGAGATGGGAAAGGTTATAAAAATAAACTACCAGTGAGACTTAATCCTGCTGGAGGATTCCAGGGGACTGTTGGTCATGAACCTTGGACTTATCCCTCTTGAAGATAAGGAAGCTGGGATATTTATACTCCTACTCCTATCAGTCATTGACTGAGGGTATTGGGGGAGGGGCTTCTGTATTTTCAACTCACCATGCATGTGGAGTGACACAACTTTTGGGTATCAGAAAATGAGGCTGGCCATGTACTGCAATGCACCCCTTAGTCACTGATCTGATGAGAAAGGGTGCTACCTCTGGGAACTTGTATTTCTAGTGACAGGTTCTAGAATAGCACCTCTTCTGGGAACACTGGAGGCAGGATATACAGGTGACCTAAGGTGATATGGGCTAGTTTGTTTTTCCCAAATTCATATGTTGAAGCCCTAGCCCCAAGTACCTCAGAATGGGACTTTATAGGGTCTGTAAGTGGGGCAGGGGTGCACACCTGTAATTCCAGCACTCAGAGGCTAAGGCAAGAGGATCACCATGAGTTCAAGGCCATGGGGTACATAGTGAGTTTAAATCCAGCCTGAAGTGCATAGTGAGTCCCTGTCTCAGAAAACCAAAACAGAAAAAATGGGGTGAGTTACACTGATGGACCCTTATCCAGTATGATCAATGTCCTTACAAGAAGAGATCAGTATAGAGACACACACAGAGGAACAACTGTGTGAGCGCACAGGGAGAAGGTGGCCCTCTACAAAACCAGGAGAGAAACCTCAAAAAAAAAAATCCCGCCAACACCTTCATCTTGGACTTCTAGCCTCCAGTACTGGGAAAAAATTCATTTCTGTTCTTGAAGATTTGTTATGGGAGTCCTATAAAATCATTGCCTTAGAGAAGATAGAAACCTCACAGAGCAAAACTTTATCCAATCTTGATTTTTTAGTTACATGCAGACTGAAAACCAGATCTCATAAGTCATTTGACATTAGGGGTATTAAGTAGGAAATATTAAAAAAGAGAAAACATAACAACATTGCTTTTTTAATCCTTCAAAATTGGCTGTTGTAGAAAATTCACATAATCTTGGCTTAACATAGACAGGTGTTTCGCTCACACACAGGAGTAACTGGACTGGTGTGGCACTCCATGGAATTAGGGACCTGCTTACTGCCACTTAAGACTCCACCAAAAGGTCCTCATGACCTAAGGTAGCCTCCTGAGCTCTGGCAAACGTGTCCCCACTCTAGCCAATAAGAGGAAATAACTGTGACAAAGGCCACTCCATCTGTATTTACAGCCACCTCCTAGAAGTTGCACATGGCCAATCTGCTTATATCCCATTGGTCAATGCTTAGCCCCAGGGCCATGACCCACAAAAGTGAAGACTGAGAAGTGCCATCTTTATTGTAAGTAGCTGTGTAACTGGGCTCTTAAAACTGCGAAAGAAGGGGGAGAATAGGTATTGAGGTATCACTCACAATGTGAAGTATAAATTATAGATCATATCTCCTATGTGAGTTACACATCACATCCCCCATTTTACAGACAAATAAATTGAATTTCAAAAGACTAGGTGATTAACTGATTTGCCCAGAATTTCACAGAGAACAAGTGGCAAATTAAAGGCCATGGTGTCTTCCAAGAACAATTAAATCACTTTCCATCAAATAGAGCATCTTGTCCAGAAGGATCAGTAGTGCCTCCAGTTCTTTCAGTTAAGTTGCCAGGTCCCATTTATCAGTGTCAATAATTAACCAATTTTAAACCTGTAGGTCTTAATTATGAAAAATATATTATAAAAGGAGTTAAAATTAATTCAGCCTAGTTCAACAACAGTAACAGAACCACTGACATGCCCAAACATTCTTCTGAGTGCCAGACATATGTATCTATCTGCCAACCCCAATAGACAGCTTTGTAGGTCCAGAAAATGTCTATTTTTTTCACCTGGAGGAGCTAGTCTGGGGAGATATAGCTCCAGCTTCTAGCTCAATGTCTGGCACATAGTAGGTGTTGAATAAAAAATTGATGGATAAATGAAAGACCAAGGAAAGGAGATAAAGACGCATTATTTAACATTATTTATATATGATGAATGGTTTTAAATGAATGAAAATGTATTATAAGTATTTCTTTACATATATATAAAGCAATATATTTTATGTGTGCAAACATATAAAAAACATTCCATGAATTACAGATAGGAGAAAAGTCAAGTGTGCCTGAGAACATCAGGAAAACTCAATCCAGGGCATGACATTTAAAGTGTCATTACAGATGAGTGTGAGTACCTGGTATGAAACAAGGGGAAGGCAAGTATTACAGTGCTTACTTGGTGGTAGGTTTTGTGTAATAAATGAATACACGAATGGTATATCTGTCAGTTTTCCTGTTGCTGGGAGAAAATGCCTCACATAAACATCTTAAAGGAGAAAATGGTTTGTTTGGCTTATGGCTTCAGAGGTTTCAGTCCATGGTTTCTTGGTTCCATTGCTGTGGGTTTGAGCTAAGGCAAAACATCGTAATGGAAGGATATGGTAGAACAAAACTTTATGGCTGCCAGAAAGCAGAGCACAGGGGAAGAAAACTAGAGAGGAAGGGTCTGGGGACCAGATAAATTCTCAAAGGTCACACCTTCATGGCCAACTCAGACATGCCCAAAGCTGTGGTCTATTAATCCCCTAAGCAAGTCCCAACACAATAAAAAAGAACTATCACAGATTGGTACATCCCTGCAAAAAGAATGCAAAGGAAGGAATTGCCCAAGATACAAAGTAGACTGGCCAGCACATGCCCAGTGGTCATGCGCCCACTGGCTGCCAAGAGGCAAAGACAGCATGCTGGAACCAGGCCATGAAGAGTATAGTGTGTCCAGCGAAGGAGCTCAGACTTCATTCTGAGAGCAACAGAGAGCCAAAGCAGGCCATTGCAGGCTCTGTTCTTTAAAACCTAATCCATGCACAACATTGTGACACAAATGCACAGAATTACAATAAAGTAATGAACCATAGTTTAATTCAATAGGCAGAATTTTTTTCCTAATGTGCATAATAATAGTGTGCTCATAATCCATAGAGTGTTAGATTTGATGAATTACAAGTGCAAAATTAAAATGTCAGATACCAAAGCAAGGGCTGGAGGTGTAGCACAGTGTAGAATGCTTGTCTAGCATGCACAAGGCTCTGGGTTCAATCCCCAGTACTGCAAAAAGTAAAATACTATAAAAGAAACAAAATATCAAAGCAGCAAATGCACTTACAAAGATCATCACCTTGTTCTTCAGTAGTTCCTTTTCTCAGCTTCTGGGCACCACATACGTTAGTTATCTATTCCTGTGCTACAGAATACTTCAAAATTCAGTGGCTTAAAACACTTACCTCTCACACAGTTTCTGTGGATTGGGAATTCAGAAACAGCTTAGTTGGATGTGGATTGGGGATTATTCAGACAGACTTTATTTTATTTAGAGCAGTTTTTGTTCACAGACAAAGGGCTTGGAGTTTTTCACCAGGTTGTAGTCAGGCTGTTGGCCAATGCCACGGTCATGTAAAGACTTGGGGGATCTGCTTCCAGTATGGTACAATCTCTTGGCTCTTGGTGCAAGGCCTCAGCTCCTCTCCACATGGACTCTCCACAGGGTTGCTGGAGTGTCACCTGGCTTCCCCATAGAATCCAATGCAGGACAAAGAACAAGGAGGAAGCTGACTGACTCCTGTGTATTGACCTAGGAAGTTACCCTGCATCACTCCCAACCATATGCTCTTTGTTGGGAGCCAGACCCTAAACAGAGCCCACATAAGGGGAGATGAATTAAACTTCACCTTTTGAAAGGAAGAGTGACAAAAAATCTTTGGACATAGTTTCAAACCACCACCCAACATGTTCTGGTTCGCCTTCTCCCACACTGGTTACTCCTTTTCAACATCCTCTACCAGCCACCTTCTTCCATGGAATTTAAAGTGCTGGATTTCCAGAGATCCAACTCTGACCCTGTTTTCTTCCTTATCTACACTCTCTCTAGATGGTTGTGCCAGTCCTAGTGCTTTCAGCACCATCTATGTATAGATGACTTCAAAAGGCACCTCTCATGGCCTGGTGTCTTTCTGCCATGTTGTTGACCTGTCCACTGAGCTATCACTCTGAGTTTAGGACATCCAAGACTCAATTCTTGATCATCTCTCCAGAACCTGCTTCTCCTCACCCCATCTCTTCTGTCCATCCCAAACAGCAGCCAAACTGGCTCATACTAAAATCTCGAGCATTGTTCCTGACAGGTGGAACTCTCTTTCCCGTGTGAATTTCATCTGGCACTGTCCTGTGACAACCCATGTCTCAAGTCCATCTCCTTCTCCTTCCCCTGCCGGCCACCGTCATCTCCCACCTGAATCACCCAATGACTTGACTTTGTTTCTTCTTTTACCCTTCCAAGTCCATGCCCCAAAATGTTCCTCAAACTTAAATCATTTCATGTCAGACTCCTTCTGAAAACCTTTCAATGACTTGTCACCAAATGAAGAATAAGATCCATTCTGCTTGATTGAGCCTATTCCTACTTCCCTATCTCCATCTTGTAACATTCTTGCCCACGCTCACTCTGAATGAATGAACCAATGACTGAATGCACGCGCAGGGGAACAAATGTGGCTATCTTGATAACATTTGCTTTATTGACTCCCTTCTCTTCCTCGTCTTGCTTCCCTATCAATATTCCCTTCATCTCCCAAATAAACCACTTGTACACAAATCCTGGTCTTGTGTCCTGCCTTTGGAGGGGCCCAAACTAAGGCCCTCCTCACCCCGAATCTGCACCTAACTCCTGAGCATGGAAGATAAGCGAGAGAAACAGAAGAAGCCATGGAAAGCTCCAACTTTTGCCTGAGGTTTATTACTATCCTGATTTATAGTCATGGCATGAGAAACTTAAAGACACAACAATCAATACTGGCCTAAGAGAGCTTGTCAGCCTGGGCCAGGCTTTACTGGGCTCTTGCTCTTAAATGTTTATATAGCTGGGAAGGTGAGATGGCTTGGGGTAACTTAGGCCTGTTGGACTTGGACCCTGTCTCCTAAAAAGAATGGGAAATTAAAATTGAATTTAATTGGTTAGGTACAATGAACTTGTCATGCAAAAAACAAACAAAAATCAACAACAATAACAACTCTCATGGCTGGGCCATATTATCGCTATTCAGAAAAACTTATTTTTATTTGCATAGTGACATTTGAATATATTTAACCATCAGCAAATGATGTTTAACTTTTCAATTTATCTTGGAGACTATCATGAAGTTTCCTGGAGCCTGACCACAAACAAGCATACTAAAAATTCTGGAACAGTATATTTTTGCAGAAAATAAGGAATCCTATGCAGAAATACTATACTACTTACACAACCCTTGGAATGTTTTAAAATTAACTTCAGCTGTGGAGACAGTGATTTTCTGATTAATTTGATCAATGTAGACAGCAAGTTGTATAATGCATTAAAGAAACTCTGGAGGATTCAGCGTTTAGCTCAGAATTCCACCACTCAGGGTCTCCTTTCCATGGGGAGCTACTCACCTGTACTGACACTTCACTATCTCAAGACTGGATTCTCTGGGTCTTATGTAAGCAAACACTGTTTAGGAAGAAACTTCTGAAAAGAGAGACAGAAAGAAAAGGAAGCTGGCCATCCCATGCAGGCCTCCGAGGAGGCAGAAGATGCTGGTAGGATTGGATCAATCCAAGATCAGAGGTTCTCTTTCTAGGTTGACCAGTTGCTTTTGATCTATTACCCAAGTTTTATTAGGTCCCATGGAGCTGAATCCATCCAGCTAGATACATAAAATTTCATTTATATTTAGAAATCTATTAAATACCAATGATTGACAGCATACCCTTGTTATTCATCTTTGATATTCCACAATGTACTGGACCAATTTTTTTTAAAACTTCATGCCTCATAAATTTGGAACTAACTGCACTTCATACTGATAGCTTTGCAAGTTTTTTGTACACAAATAGATTTACATATAAAGAAAAAACAACACGTACTTGACCTTAGGAAAAGAACTGGTTTTTGTAATACTACGGTGTCAATCAGGGTAGGCCACTGCATCAAACCATCCTGAAAGTGCAGTGACTGACCACAGGAAAATTTTCTTTGTCTGTGTCGCAGTAGAAGACATGCTTGAGAGACTCTGCTATATGCCTTTACCTGGGGCCAGCCTCCATCTGCTTGGAGTGCCATCTTCCTCCAAGTCTCAGAGCTCCTCTTTATTCCATGGGCTCATGGGAAAGGAGCACATCAAGGATCCTATGGGAGTTTTGTGAGTGAGGCCCCAAAGCGGTCCGAATTCCATCCACCACATTTCACCAGCTAAAACTAGTCACATGGCCCCACCTAGCAGGCAGGCAGCTGGGAAGTATAGTTTTGTTTTTTGTTTTTTGCTTTTTTTTAGATTTTTTATTTTATTTTAAAGATAGTAAGATCCAACAAAAGACAACAGAACAATCAAAACAAAGCAGTAGAACTGGCATAGAACTTCAAAGAGAGATACTATGAAAACAATAGCTACTATAGTGTATCTTGTTATTTTCAGAATAACTGAACATTCCATCAGGTATACAAAAATAAACCAAAAACAAAACACAATAAAACCAATAAAAACAGGATATGAAATGAAGAAAAATTTAAAAAAGAAATTAAAAAAAAGAAATGAAAATTAATCAAAATTAAGCAAAACAATGAGAACAATATTGGGGCTCGAAGACAAGACAGAGGACAATCCCACATATTTGCCACACTGCACAATGTCATCTTCCCAAGAAATGCTGAGACTGCGGGAACCAGGCCTGCAAAATAACCTAACAATACAAGCATTTAGTTGCTTTATGTACCTTAGTTGCTATGAACTTAGCCGGTTCTGTGAGCCAGCAGGTAGCTTACGGGGGGTAGGGGGGAGGTCCTTGATTCGTAACCCGCACGCTGGTAGGCCTATGGGACACACATCTCTTTCTCTTCCTGGAGTTTGTGCAGTCACGCACACTCACCAGGGAGGCAGGCGGGTTTTCTTCTGGTTGCTGCCTCTCTCGGAAGTGTAGTTTTGTGCTCAGTAAACCTAGACATAGGTTTCGTGGGCACTTAACCTTCTCTTCCACACTCATGAAGTTGCAATATATGAAGCCACAGGTATTTGGTCATTTTAACTTCAAAAAACGGAAATTTCATTGTCCATAATGCAACCAAGGTATTAAAGTAGAAGTATTACTGAGCTAGTGATGGGAAGGCTGTCAAGTGGATGTGAAATTATGGCAAAGGGTAGGTAGAAGTAGAGTATGCTGACAAAGCAATCCAGTTCATTTTCTAACATTAACTTGGACTGTCATTTGAAAACTACATAGAGATAAAAGTCAATGCTTTTTTCTCTGTAGTTTTTAGAATTTTTACAAAATAATGTGCTCTGCTATTACTCCCTTTATGGTGCTATTCCTCCTTTTTTTGGTGATGGATTCCTTCCCTCCCCAGGATCATACTGTTTTGTCTTAAAAGTAAATATTTGAATAATTAATTTTCTTTCCTTTATCTATTATTTTAAATAGCTGCATATGTGTATTTTTAAAAAAACTGGCAACATAGAACACAGAACTGGATTCTTGATGTAATAAATCAGTTCCTCCAGCATCTACAAATCAGCAAGTTAATTATTAGCAATTCTATTTACTAATGATTTTCCCCCTTTAAACTATTTTTCCATTTTCATGACCAGATGTGTGCTTTGATGACTAAACCAGTAAAGTCCCTGTTGTGGCTGGCTCTTTAAAGCTGTCTCTCAAAACGGAGTGAATATATAAACCTCACAGTGCTTAATTAAAAGGCATGTTGCTCATTTACAAACTCAGGCCTCTTGGATAGTTTTTCCTACAGCACTGACGCATGCTTCATGGTCTCTTTTGGAAATATGCACAGAACATGTTACTGCATTCCCGGAGCAGCCACGGGCTGCACTGGCATTTTCTGAGTTGTGTAGTTGCCTGACTATCAGGATCCATTTTATTGTTCTCACTCATAGGTTGATTCTTAAACAACTATTGTTTGCTCGTTTTAAATAAATGAGAATAAGGCTAGATCTGATGATATCTTCCAACAGAGCCATGATACTAAACTGCATTTGTGACTGGAGAAGGAATTCCTAGGAACGGATAAGAAATCTTACCTTATTCACAAGTTTTCAATGGTCCAAGTGTTAGTCATTAACACTTGGAGAGTTTTATAAATGACACCATACATACAATGTCAAAAATGGTGACTTGGGAGAAATTAATACATCTCAGATTTCTCAGTTTCACCTTTTCACCTGAAGGCATGCATGTGAAAGCAATAAGGCTGGAGAAAAAGAGGAATTTCTCTGGAGAGCTGTGGTAATGTGCAAACAGTATATGAATTTCATCTTTTGGTAACTTTCTCCTGTTAGTTAACCCCAGGCAGTATTCTTTGCAATCCTAACTAATTGGTTTTGACCAGTACATATGAAATAGGTTTCGCCACCTGTACCAGAGACCCCAGGTTGGCTTCTAATTAGGCTTTTTAAAAATATCATATTTCAACAAATTCTCTTTGTTTTTGTGTGACTTCACATACAACAATTTCAGCAATCTTGTTTGAGTTTATTGAGCTCACACTTCAATGAAGGCTGTTGTGTACATTGCAAAATCCTTGATCTTTCCCACTGCTTGAAATCCTATTACTCTCTGGAGGCTTCAGGATGAAGAAAACGTTTGCATGGACACAGGTCTTTTCTTTCTGACTCCTGGTTTCCTTCCCACTCCTTCTGTGTCCCACCGTTCCTCTAGCTTCCCCTTCCCTCCGCTGCTCCAAACACTGCCCCTGTATACGTTCCAGTTTGCAGGCCACCAACTCCGTGTTCTCAGATTTTCTCTGCCTGGAACATATTCTCCACCATACAGCCTTCTCTCATTTCACCTAGATAATTTGCATCAGTTACCAGGTTCATATAGGCCCCCATTTTCTCTAGCCCCATCCCAACTCAACAATTCTCGCATCTTCCCCTAGCTCTGAGAACTCACCCCTTTTGTAGGGTTCATATGTTGGAGTATAATTATGTTTGCTTATCCATCTTTGCCCCTAAAATCTATGTTCTTTGTGGACAGGGGCTGTTCTCATACACCCTTTGCAGTCTCAGGACCTAGTGCAGTACCTGGCATGTGTAATTACTTAGTATGTAGATTTGATTATGACAAATGGCTGCATTATTTCTCTGTCAAAGCTTCTCAGGGCTAGGGATGTAGCTCAGTGCTTTGTGTTCAGTCCCCCAACACTGCCGGAAGGAAGGAAGGAAGGAAGGAAGGAAGGAAGGAAGGAAGGAAGGAAGGGAGGAAGGAAGGGAAGGAGGGAGGGAGAGAGAGAGGGATCACCTGCTATGCTGTTCTGTGCAGTAGTGGGTCTGTTTAAAAGAGATGGTAAGCCTAAAACAGCAAGGACCACTCCTTTTCACCACTGTTTTCTGTGTACGTAAATCACTGCTTGGAGCATAGCAAATGCTTAATAATGTTTCACTCTAAAGTAATGGTACTTAGTGGAAGACGATCTTGCCTTCCAGGAGACATTTGGCAATGTCTAGAGACACTCCTGATCATCACAACCGGAAGGGTGTATGCTACTGGCACCTATAGAGGCCAACAATATTGCTAAATGTCCTACAGTACATGGGACAGCCCCCAAGAACGAAGAATTGTCTGGTCATTATGTCCTATAGAGCTTGAGAAATGCTGTTCTGAGTGCTTGAGTGAATACTTACGCATTTGATTTTAAAATGGAAAAAGGACCCTTCAAATCCCAAGCCATATCTTCACAGTTCTCAACTAAGCAACTAGGTTCGCAGGAGAGGCTAAGCATGAGGGAAACCTGCAAGGTCATTTAACGTCTGACCCTGGCTAAGATATTATTAACTAGCACAAAATGCAGTCCTGTTGCAGAAAGCACATGGTAAAATATGCATTCCTTATCTGTTAAAGAGCCCGGGAACCATTTTGAATGTATTTAATATGCATTAGGAATATCAAATACAGCCCTCCATGAAATACACAATGCAAGTCTTTGCTTCCAGTGTGACAGCAAGCCAGTCCGACACCAAGACAGCAAGGTGCTTCATCCCTGGCTGCTGCTTAGGGCATTTGCTGGGCTCCCTCTATCAAGCCTCTGGATCAGGGGGTGTAGGCAAGCTACCTCCCACCGGCCCCATTTTTCCACAGCCCGTGAGCTAAGACCAGTTTTTACATTTTTAAATGGTTGCCTATGAATCCAAAGACCACTGTCATGACACATGAAAGCATATTAGATTGGAATTTCAGTGTCCATAAATAAAGTTATATTGGAACAGTCGTGCTCATCTGTTTGCTGCTGCCTGTGGCCGCTTTTGCTGGTGGACAGAACAAAGCCTAAAATATTCACCATTTGGCCACTTACAGAAAACCTTTGCCAACTCCTGCCTGATAGTCAGAGTTCAGCAAATTGTGTCTCCAGGAGGCAGTGTGGGAGGAGAAGGCTCCCCGGGCTGGAATCCCCGACGGCTGGCTGTGCTGCGGCTGCAACTCCGCTCCATGGAGCTTGGTTTCTTTCTGGGGAACATGAGAGGGCTTGGCGCTGTAGGATCCCTAGAGTGCAGTGATTCCAGTCTGCTCAGTGAGGTAAAGTGTGGAGCTTTTGTCTTGGCCAAAGCCACACAGCCTGTAAGTCACCTTCTCAAAAATATGAATTTCAGGTCACTTTCATGTGCCCTAGACTTTTTTTTTCTTTTTTCTTTTTTTCTTTGTAGTAATGCAGATTGAACCCAGGGCCCTTGTACTGAGCTACAACCTCCTTTAAAATTTTTTTTTTTCTTTTGACACAGGGTCTTGCTAAGTTGCTGAGCTAACCAGACGGGGCTCAAACTTGTAATCCTCCTGCCTCAGCCTCCCAGAGTACTTGGATCACAGGCATGCATCACCATGCCTGGCTTCGTGTGCCCCAGCTTTATTGGTTATGTAAGGGCGGGGAGTTTGGCTCAGCGGCTTAAGCACCTGCCCTGGCAGGTGCGAGGTTGTGAGTTCGATCCCCGGTGCCGCAAAAAAAAAAAAAAAAAAAAAAGAACTTATTGGTTATGTAACCCAATTGTTTTAACCCTAGGTAAAGGAAATGGACAAACTATTGAAGAAAGCTGGCAAGGGGTGGTTGCCAAGGCTGGCAACCTCACAATCCAGGTTTTCAAAATGGAATTTAGCACTTAACTCAGGTCTGTTGAAATTAACCAGGCATTTGACATCTGTCCAGTTCCCTGAGTAGCAGGGCAGGGTCTCCACTGCCATTTCTGTTTTCTCAATACTAATGTGTGATTCTTTCTCCACAGTCCAAGGGATCACGGGTTGTTGGCGTTGGCACGCCAGCCTGGGCTCTGTCACTATGGAATTAAGCTGGCTTGCTGCTACGGCTGGAGAAGGAACAGCAAGGGAGTCTGTGAAGGTATTTTTTGCAAAAACTCAGAGAACCTCACACTCAGGTCAAATCCTTAGGGTTTTACCTGTGGATAACCACCAATCCCCAGGGTCTCAGTTGCTGAGCAATCTTTGCCAGCCAGCCTGGGGCTGACACCATCACAGTAGATATGATTGATCTTAGGAGACTGTCTTGTTACTTACCTCTCATACTATCTTAGTAAGTATAATCGGGTTGTTTGCTTTTGTCTATGCTTTTCTTAATCTAGAGAAACTGAGATGGGCCAAAACAAACCAATTAATTCCTTCTTCTAATTAGAGATTTTCCTCAACTGACTTCAAATGAAATATACATTTTGATCATTAATCATCCAACCAGTAGGTTTTAACCATGAAAAAATAAGCTTTTACCTGATAGATTGGCTACTCACATTTTTAAAATTCATCAGGCTAGTTTCTAGATTATATGTATGCAAAGATTTTAAGTATTTTTCCAATTCTTTTGTACAAGTTGCAAACTAAAGAATCATCATCTGCCTTGGTACTCTAAGAGCAACCTCCAATAATTTCAAGAAGGCTGCAAAAGACAGAGATGAGCACAGAGTTTTACCTTGTTTTTTTTTTTTGTTTGTTTGTTTGTTTTATCTGACTTTCCATAATGACCAACAGTGGCAGTGTAAGGTAGTCAAATCTGCATTCATCCTAGATAACTCTCTGGTGCTTGCTTCTGCTACACAGATACCAGATGACTCTCTGAACAGAGGTGCATTCCTTCAGGGTCGGAACCTAGTTCCACTGCCCCTGTCTCCCTAGAAAGTGGCAAATGTCCAAACCTCAGTCTCTTATCTACTATGTGGGATAATATAATTACATGTTCCATAAAAGCATTTAAAAAAGAGAGAGAGAATAGAAGGAAAAGCTTAGCTAGTTTTAGGAGTAAAAATGCCACCTTCTTTTGCTTCCGGCTACCCTCCTCCACTCTAGCTGATCCAAAAATATCTGGATTGGTCATGCATGAAGGCAGAACTAGATAATATCTGAAATTCATAAGACAGTGGAAGTCATTGATGCTCCTTCCTCACCTTCACCACAGTTCCCTTGCGATGAGATGGTAAGAGTGTGAAGATGCTAGGAAAATTAAGATTAGCGGGGCATACCTGTAATCCAAGCACTCTGGGAGGCTGAGACAGGAGGATTATAATGTCAATCTAAGCCTGGGAAACTTAGTGACTTAGTGAGACCCTATGTCAAAAAAAATGAGTATCATTATTGCCCATTCAGATGAAGTTAGAACATCTTCCTGGGAATTGTGTCAGTGAAATGGGTGAATGGATCCTTCCCTCAGTTGGATTTATAAAAGCGTCACAATCAATGGCATTGTCAGCTAGACTGACTGATGATGAGTGGTGCACAAGGTAGGTAGCTCCCTAAATCTCCATTTCCTCCCCTGCCACATGGAGAGAGTAGTACCTGCTTCAGAGAGTACAACATATTAGCATTAAAGGGTGTGCTGATGACCTGGCACACATAGAAAATGCCTTATAAATTACTATTTAGTCAGAAGGAACTAATGATTCTCATCATTCTGTCTGTTCATTAAAGTACCAGGTGATAGGAGGATTAAATATGGCTTTATTTTTTTTCTAGACAACATAACATTTTTATTTGAAGTCAGTCAGGTGGAAAGGGGTAAGAGCCATGTGAGACACATGATTTGCAACCTCTCTTACAGTCACATGAACCTCAGCACCAACTGCCATAAAACTTGTAAGGCCTGGCATGTCGCTGGTACATAAATAAGGGCAAGCTCAGGTTTTCTGGAAGGGCTATTCTTTAACTGGATCAGAGCAATGTGGCTGCCATATGCACAGCCAATCACAGCCTTAATGCTTTCATGACACCGGCATGAAAGAATTTGAAGCAAGACTTTAAGAGGTCAGGTTTAGAGGATTTAAGCAAAATGTTCAATATGCAAGTTTTGCGAGCTGAAAAGATCATCGGCACCTCTACTGCCCCAAATATTTAAGTTTAAAATTGCAAGACTTTTATATTTAAAGCATGTGCCACATTTTATTTAATTTGCATGGTCCTTCTGGATGGTAAAGTCATATGTTTCTTTTTTCTTTTTTTCTTTCTTTTTTTTTTTGTTTTTTTTTTGTTTTTTTGAGATGGGGCCTCACTGTGTAGCCCAGGCTGGCCTTGAACTCACAGTGATCTTCCTGCCTTAGCCTCTGGAACGCTGGGATTTACAGGCATGGGCTACCATGCCCCGCTAAAGTCAGACGTTACTTGAAGCACCTGATACCAAGGGTCATTAGTCCCTGCTGGGTTTCTGATTTCTGAATCAGAGTGGGCCACACAGTTAAGAGAATACACATCAACCTGGCCAAACGAGCAGAGCCAGACCCCAGGACGGGAGGCCGCAGTCTGCACGGCCCTCTCTTCTATCCATCTATTCACCCTCTGTTTCCCTCAAGTCCCTGCTTTCATGTGTGCTGGAGTGTTCCAGCCCTTGGGCTCTGCCCTGTCTAAATCTGTTCCCAGGACAGTGTCTGTATCAACTCCATATCATTAACTTTAAAGCATATGTCATGTTAGCGAGATGGAATAAGGAGTTGTCCACGAACAAATCCCTATTGAAAAACTACAGATGGAGGAGATTTGGGGAGAACTGAACAAAAAAGTTGTACTTTTTTAGAAAGCATACTTCAATCTCTGGCCATTTTGGACACAGACTGAATTTCCCTTTGCTGTGGACTGGCTGTTCAAGTCACAGATCCTAAGTTACTGGAAATTGAAAACATCTTTCTGAAGCTTTGACCTTAGAGCAAGGGTATTAGTCACCATTTCTCCTATGTGCTATTTGGCATTTATCCTGGGCTTTCCTGTCTGGATCACGCTGGAAGTCAGTTTCCAGGGAACAATCTGAGCTCTTCAGGGCTTAAAAAAATACAAGATTTATTTTTCTAACATCTGAACTTAAAGCTGCATCACCAACTATACATTCATAACAAAATAGACACTGGAAATTACAATCGATCTCTTTTGTCTCTAAAAGTGGAAAAACTTTGTTGGGAAGCATTTTTCCCTACCCTCTTAGTTATGATTTATCCGGGGTCCTAAAACATTCTCCTGAAACTAAATGTTCTATACCTACTTATTCATTACTCAAAAATATTTGCATACACTGTGAAGCATGTTTACAGTACTATATTAAATGCTGCAGGAAAAACAATGATGAATGCTAGGTCACTGTCCTAAAGGCATTTAGAATCAAATAATAGACAGAAGTTAAGGACAGAAGCAAAACACTGGCTAACTTTTTAATAAGTCCAAGACTGGCCCATGGCTCTGTGGAGTTCTCAAAGCTGGGTGGAAATTCATATGTGGCCGGAGAACTCTGTGAAGGCTCTGGAAGGCTTTCCTTGAAGGAGGAGTAGGATACTAACTACCAGAGGGTGGGAGAGGGGTTCCCCAGGGAGAGAGAAAATAGAAAGAGGCCAAAAGCAAAGGGCACATCTAGAGAACTTTGGCCACAGTGCTGGCCTCACATCTAGGAAACAGTGGAAACTCAGGCCGAAAAAGGAGATGAAGGCCAGGTCATGGTGGGTTTGACTTGGTTCTACATTCATCCTGTGTTCAGGAGCCAACAGATCACATGAGGACTTCGTGCGTTGTGTGACATGATCAGAGAGGGTTCTAGGACCCTTGAATGTCGTGTCTGATGTCAGGTTTCCTAGAAGCAGGGCCTAAAAAAGGAGATTCTTGTACAAAAATTCTACTGCAGGCTGCTCTTAGAAGAAATCTGAAAGTGAGGAAGAGAGCAGAAGAAGAAACAAGCAGAGATAATGGTTTTGAAAGAAGTCACGCTTCCTCCTAGTCCCACCCGTAGCTCTGGATGTTAACTGCTCAGGAGTCTGGCCTGCCAGGAAACAAGAAGCTGACCTTTTTGACCCTGCCACAGTGAGGCACCTGTCACAGGTCATGGTAGGAAAAGCAAGGAGAGAAGGGGGCTCAGCATAATGTCCCAGACGTCAGGGGACAAGGCGGTTTCCATTAAATAGATAAACATTTGTTCAGAGGATCAGTTGGTGGTGGAAACAGGGATAGAGTGCTGTAACTGAGTAATTTGGGGACAAGAAAAAATAGAGATTACTGAGATTTTGAGAAGAGGAAACTGGGAGAAGGATGATGACATTCACAGCAACTACAAAAATCGAGTGTGAGGTTAAAGGCTTTAACAACAGGCTTGCTGAGAGGTGGGCCTAGTCGGAGCTAGGGGAAGGAAGAACAGAATGAGCAGCATTCCTGGGTGATTGCTGGCAGACCCTTTCCTGAGCTCCTACTAGACCCAGAAATGGCTGAGAGCCTGCAGTATTCTCCGTGCCTCCTCTCTCTCATTCATCATTTATCTCCTGCGCTTCTTCTCTTAGGGTTTTCTTTTTTCTTTTTTCTTTCTTTCTTTTTTTTTCCTGTCTACTGCTTTTTCTTCCTCAAATTTTTCCTGTGAGGTGGACTCATCCAGCCATCATCTTTGACTATATTTTTCTTTTCTTTTTTCTTTCTTTTCTCTAGGCCATTCCTCCTGGTATTCTAAGCCCTTTCTTCCCAGTATATGCCTAGCAGCCATTCTTCCCAATGCTCTCTAGCTCATATTTCCCCAATACTCTCTTAGCAATTCCTACCAGTACTCTCTAGGCCATCACATCCCAAATTATCTCTAGCCCATTTCTCAGTATTCTTTAGATTTTTTGAGACAGGGTCTCACCTTGTAGTTCAGACTGCCCTTGAACTCACTATGTAGCCCAAGCTGGCCTCAAACTGCTGGCAATCCTCCTGCCTCAGCCTCTCAAGTGCTGGGATTACAGGTGTGTGCCACCATGTCTGGCTTTTTTTTTTTTGTCCCCAACTCAGTCAGTTACATTTTATCCTAGTTATTTCTCCTCCTACTTTACACATTGAACAAACATTGATCAAGTGCCTACTTTGTGTGAGGTGTTGCGATTCAGAAGTGAATAACACAGAAAAGCAAATCCTGCCTTTATCATGCTACCTCATGATATCATCATCTTCTTCTTCTTCATTTCCATCATCATTGATTATTTTTTAGCACTCAGTCTGAGATGGCACAGAAAAAATGAGAGAGAAGACAAAGATTAGAATAGCCCTTAATGAGGGCACGGGAGAGCTGCAAAGGGCTCTCAGCAAGAACAAAGAAGTGGAGCTACTTTTATCAGGTTTGGCTGGGGGAGGAGCTTAGGAGGTGGGCAGAATGACAGCTGATTTGAAGGAGCATCTGCCTGTGCAAAACAGGAAACAGAAAGGTTTACTGGGGCTGGGGGTGGAGCACTTGGATGGTTGTGGAGTCTTGGGATTGGAGAGGGCTCGGTGCACCTGCAAAAAAAGGGAGCGGGAGGTTTATCTCTGGAATGAAAAGGAGAATGTAGAAGTTACACTTGTTGCTTCTCTGGGTCCATTACCAAGTTGGGCAGATGTCATGTTACAGATAGCTAAGCCCCAGGCTAGCAGAATCTATCAGTCATCATACTTTGAGTTCCCTTCCTAAGGACTGGAGGCAGCACCCCTTTGTCTCCAGTCTGTGGATTGTTCAGTTTGACTGATAAGCACACCATTAAAAAGAGTTTGACCGCTCAGAAGAAAATTAGGAGAGAAAACATGGTGAAAGGTGGGAAGAATGGAGAGAGACTTTGACACTTGCCTGGGTTACTCTGGGCTCCATGTCCTCACTCTTTGGTTACGTGTTTTGTGGCAACATGCACAACTGGTTCACTGAGGTCTGGGAGCGTCCATATTTCTTTGCACACCACAAAAGGTACAAGATGCTAAGGAAATGAGCAGAACAAACTGGCACTAGTGGGGGGCGGCAAGGAGGCAATCTCATTCATGAAAAACTCACTTAGACTGGAGAGCAGACAGAGCATCCTCTGTATGGCCCCGAGGCAGTCTCTAGCACCCAGAAAACAACAACCACTTCTGTACCTTCATGCTTAGCACCTCTTTTCCTTTCACAGCCACCTGCGAACTTGGGTGCAAGTTTGGCGAATGTGTGGGACCAAACAAATGCAGATGCTTTCCAGGATATACCGGGAAAAGCTGCAGCCAAGGTCAGTACACCAGCCCGGGCCAAAGCACAAATTCCACCAGCTTGGCGGGCTTTGGGACTAAATGTGGCGCTCAGGATTTCTTAGGTTATTGTAGTCGAATCTTCAAATGAACATGACTTCTGGATGAGATTTTTTTTTCAGCCAATCTCTTCTCTCGATAAATGTCAAACCTCTGGTTTTTGTCAAGATACCCAATGAAAGGGCTTTTAAAAATACCTAATAATGTACATTTTTTATTTTTACAAAACCCAGCAATGCAAGAGGATATAAATGATAAAGTGAGAGTGGCCACCCATAATTCTTAGTAATAATCTAGCCAGGAGTTTGCTCTAGATCCTTTGGGTCCTTTACTCTGGCAAATCTATTCTCAGGGTCCTCTGCCGCAGTCAGCACTCAGACCCGTCGTACTTGCCAACGCCACTTCCTGGTCCCTGGTGTGAGCACTTTCACCAGTGATGAAACAGAGCATCCTACCACGATCGTTTATGCTGTCTCAATGCACTACCATTGCGGACAGCACTCAAGCATCACCCTATCCACCTCTTTGCACTCTTGAGTCCTTTTATGGGATAAATATCTGACAATGTAACTGTTGCATTGAGTGATGCTCATAGTCTTGTAACTGAATACATTTTAAAAGACAATTAGTGACATTTGTCCTAGGCTGTTTATCCGAAGACCTTAAAGTGTTTATTTATAATATCTAGAACAGTGGTTTGTAACCTGCGTTGATTTTGTGGCCCAGATAAAATACAGATGCCCACTATATTTTAATAAATAAATTTAAATTTTGGGTAAACAATAAACAATTGTATAGTATGTTGGTTTCAAATATGGTATGGGATTAATCATTTACGTGAAGTTCAAATTTGAGATGGCCACTCAAATTTAAATTTCAGAAAAACAGCAAAGGGTTGTAGAATGCATGCCTGTCCCAAATATTGTATGGGATTAGTCATTTATCTGAAATTCAAATTTAACTGGAAATCCCATATTTTTATTTGCCAAATTTGGGAACCTTACCCCAGGGTGAGTGTCTGAAGACATTCAGAAGGGGGCTGCCTAGTGGCTAGAGGCCAGGTATGTCACAAGACATTCCACAGTGATGACGTTGAGAGATCTTGAGAGCCAGTATGGTGCATAAAAATACCCCATTGGAGCAAGTGGTCAGACCTGTGCAGTACACCAGCAGTTTTGACTTTGCCACCCAGGGAACCCTTGGTAATATCTGGAAACAGTTTTGGTTATCACACTGGGTGTGAGAAATGCTACTGGTATCTACTGGATGGACACCAAGGATCCTGCTAAACACCCTGCAATGCACCAAACACCTTCTCCAGCGAAGAATGGTCTGAGCCAGCTTCTGGGAGTCTGAGGCAGGAAGGTCACAAGTTCAAGCCCAACCCAGGCAATTTAGCAAGACCCTATCTCAAAACAAAAAAAAAAGGCTTGAGATATAGCTAAGCACAAAGGCTCTGGGTTCAATCCTCAGTGCCACCTGCACAAAAAAAGAATGATCTAAACTCAAACATCAACAGAGGATGAGAAATTTAGCATGAACAAACTTGCAGCATTAAAAAACTGTCCCTGATCCTATGAGGAAGTTGAAAAAAGAGCAGTAAATCAAGTCTAGCTGTCCCTAAGAAAGGATGCCAAGGTTCTAGAAGGGAGATTGAGCCACAGGCAGGCTTCCACTACACCCTAACCTTCCCAACCCTGGCTGCCAAGCCTGGAGTTTAGCTGCATACACTGAGGTAACCTTTCTGTGCTCTGGCACCCCTGCAGCCTCAGAGAGGAATCTCTGTCTCATGTGTCATACTGCCACATGGAGACCAGATCTGGGCCCCAGAGATGCTTCTAAATCTCCATCCCATTGCTTCAAGAATCATGCACTCCTGCTGGATGTGATGATGCCCACCTGTAACCCCAGCACCTGGGAGGCTGAGGCAGGAGGATCACCTTGAGTTTGAGGTCAGCCTGGGCTACATAGTGAGACCCATCTCTAAAAAACAACAACAAAAAAAGAATTATGTGCTCCTAAGCTGTACCCCTCACCACAGCTTGTACACTACAGAAAATTCAGTTTTCCATGTTTTTTGGATTCTATGCTTTCTCAAGAGACTTGAAACAGAGACCATATTCTTCATCCTGGTTTTCAAGTCCCGGTAAAATATTAGCACTGAGGAAGTGGTCCAGTTGGCTCAAGTTTAGCTCTGTCTTTCCCCCATAGCCTCCCTGCCCTGCTGCAGCCTGATCAAAGTCCACATATATCCACTCAGGGTGACAGGCTTCAGCCCTCAACTGATCTTTCCCAACAATGCTCCTTCCAGGAGACAAGTGAGTCACCTTGAGCTAGAGCCCGGTGATGGGGTATTTCCTGGGTTTGCCATTAGATCCAGTCAGCAGTTTTCAGCCTCCCCTCCTGCTTGAAGGTGTTAGGATCTTGTTGGGGAGTGGGTAAAGCATGGGGCACAGGCAGTGGAAAAGGGACTTTCAAAGGTCTGGCGAAGGTGTTGGAAATGATTTTGTCGAGAGCAAAAGGCATGCTGTTGTGCCCGTGACCACCCTGGCTGCATTTTCTGTGGAATGTGGTAGTTTTGTCTTTCCTTGGGTGATGAAAGATTTGAGGCCCCAACACAAGGCCACATGTTCAAGAACAAGATCCTCTACCCATGACCCCTTGTAAAGGTTTAGTTTCCTTCTGTATTTTTAGTTTCATAAAACCATTGCAATTCCATGTTCAAACTATTTTTTAGAAAGCACTGAAAAGCACAGAGAAGAAAGACACTCTCCATCTGTATTCCCTAACCTCTGGGCCACTGACTGGTACCGGTTCATGGCCAGTTGGGAACAGGGCCGAACAGCAGGAAGTGAACCTGGGGTGAACCAGCAAAGCTTCATCTGTGTTTACTACCACTTTCCATCACTGGCATCACCACCTGAGCTCCACCTCTAGTCAGATCAGCTTGTAAATTAGATTCTCCCAGCAGTACAAAACCTACAGTGAATTGTGCATGTGAAGGATCTTGGTTGAGGGTTCATTTAAATCATCCAAAACCACCTACCCAATCCCATCATACCCCCATCCCTGCCAATGGAAAATTTGTCTTCCACAAAACCGGTTCCTGGTGCCAAAACGATTGGGGACCGCTGCCCTAGATCTTACCACCTAAAGACAACCATGATTCACATCAAGAGCACATCCTCCCTTTTTCTTACCCATTTTTCTTTCTTTCTTTCTTTATTGTTTTACACATTTGTGGCCCATCTACACATATAGATTGGTACACTTCTCTTACCGCTTAACAACACCCTGTGAACCTCTTTACAAAGGATTAAATGTCCCCTGTTCTCGCCACCCAGCTGCCTGACAGGGCTCCCTCTGGAAGGGTGTGAGCCGAGTCAGTTGGGCCAGTCCAGAGCCACCTAAAAGAATGATAGAAAGGAAGCCTTGCTGTTGGCATCTGTCACAGGCTGCCTGGGAAAGCATGCAAGGCAGACATTTCTAAATTGTGTATTTCTAACTTTTTAATTCCAGTAGTGTATATGTAGAATTGCACATATAGCAAGTATGTATGACTCAATAAATTTTCACATGCCCATGTAAAATAGTATCAAAAGAAGTATAAACTTAATAGTCACCTTCCCCAAGTAATCCCATGCCCTATCAACTCACTTCCACCCAAAAAAGAAAACCATGTCTGAACCTCATGTATCACAGGTTAGTTGCACCTATTTTTTAACTTCACATAAGTGGAGTGATACAGTATGTAAACATGTGTGTCCCCAACTTCTTCCACTCAGTGTCATGTTTGTGAGATTAATTTCACTGCCATATAGTATTCCACTGCATGTGTATACAGGTCATTAATCTATCCTACTGGCAGTATTTGGATTAATTCACATTTGGAGCTATTAACACTAGTGCTATTAGGATCATTTTAGTGGATGTTTTGGTTTTTGGTGAGTACAAATCCACATTTCTGCTACATATGTACTGAGCACTGGATATCACTAGGGTATGGTTATGTCTGTATCTAACTTTAGTAGGTTCTGCCAGTTTTCCAAAGTGTTTCTACCAATTTCCATTCCCTCCACCATGAAGGATCATTCCATAGGACTCAGATCCTCACCAGTTTCTCAAGGTGACTCTTTATGGTGGAGCAAGAGGCAACTAGGTAGCGGGTTCTAGGGAAGCCAGCCCAGTTGTCCTTTCCAACATTGGCATCTAGCGTTCTGCACCTGGATGTTGTACCCATGGCCACACTGGCTGCATTTTCCGTGGAATGTGGTGGCTTTGTCTTTCCTTGGGCATGTAAAATTTGAGGCCCCTACACAAGGCCCATGCAGTTAACCTTTCTCTATTTTCCAACAACCCTGGCAGATGTGAACGAGTGTGGAATCAAACCCCGGCTATGCCAGCACAGATGTGTGAACACACACGGCAGCTACAAGTGCTTCTGTCTCAGCGGCTACATGCTCATGCCAGATGCGACTTGTGCCAGTAAGTTCCAGCAGCCAGGCCATTCCTGGCCAGGATTTGAGCCTTGGCTTTTGCCATTTGATGCATTGGAAAAGTCTGACTTCAGTGATCTTTTCTTCACTCTCCAACAATACCCCAGGGTAAAACATCTTAGGGGGGGTACTTACTTTAAAAAAGAAATTATGGTAAAATATGAGGTTCACCATTGTAATCATTTTTAAAGTGGCATTTAGTGCCTTCACAATGTTGCACAGCCACCACCACTATCAAGTTCCAGAACATCTTCACCCCAGAAAGAATCCCACCCCCATTAGCAGCCCCTCCCCACACTCCCTCCTCGCTGCCCTTGGCAGTCAGTCACTAATCCGCTTTCTGTCTCTTTAGGATTCGCCTCTTCTGGACACTTACTTCACAAAGGAAAAAGACAAACCGGGAGGAAAATAAATTATGTATCTATATCTGTATCTTCATATAGGCAGGGGCGGGTTGGGTTCCATCCTGCAGCTAAGCAGGTTGACCAATATGCGCATATTGTTTCGGGGAGGTGATACATTTCCATGCCATCTTAGGTCATCGATCCTCCCCTCCACTTCAGCTACCCTTCTCACGCCCCCTGCCCCACGCCCCAAGATTAGTGGCTCCCATTGGAAATACATTGTGACTCACATTCCTGAAAAGAAAAGCCCTTCTGTGATAAAGGAACACCCATGTCCTGTGGGAGGGTAAAAGTCTGCATCCATTCATTTATGGAGAGGAAAGGCTTTTCAGGTTTTATGTTGCAGTTGAAAGGCAAACTCACGCTCCCTACTTGCCTTCCCTCCTCCCCTGCTCTCTCGCATCTTTCCTTTCTCCACCCTGCAGCCCCCAGCAAACTCAGCTTCCTGTGTTTGCAGTCGCACAGACTCCCTGGCTCATCCTGGGCTTTCCCAAGGTTATAAAATCTTGCTGAGTGCATGGCTCACTGCCTCCAGCCTCCTGGCTCCTCCTTGTCGTGTCCCTCTTTGGCAAGATGCCCCCACACCACTAGTCACTCAGATCTTCCATTAGCAAGCAAGCTCAAGAGATAAAGCAGCCATTCAAAGTGTCCTGTTTTAAAAATCCTTATTATTATAAATTATACGGAAACTCACAGGAAGTAAATGTATAATTTGATGGGTTCTTACAAAGCCAGTGTCCTTGGAAGGACAACCAAGTAGAACTTCGCCAGAGACTCCTCCTCCGCCCCTCCCCAAAGGGGACCACTGTCTCGGCTTTTACAGTGATTTCTCCAAGTTTCCAAAAAGATAGACACTAATGGATGCTTCTGAAACATTCCATGAGAATTCAGTCAGTGCCAAAAAAAAGATTTCTTTCCCCAAATGGAAAGATAGAGTTATGTTAATTTTAAAAAGTTTTAAAAAGGATGGCCAAAGCCAAAAGAAGACATGAGTAACATAACCATCAGTAGGTGCTTGCTATATCACTTTAGGTCACTATTCCTGTACCCCCTTTATGTCTAGGGGTTCCCTGTGCTCCCTGTCTATAGCTTAGTGTCCAGGGAACCCAAGACCTCTCTCTTGGTTGCTGATTCGATTCCATCTGGCCCCTCTCAATCCCTTTCGTCCCACTGGGTGATGGGCATGCTGTGAAAGAGGGTGAATGGAGTCAGTGTATTCACTGTGCCCCTTTGTTGTGGACATTGGGCTGGAATCATAGGAATATTTTAGCCTTCGTGCGTTTGTGCTCCATGTATGTTGGAGCCCTGCTAAAGAAGTTATGTTTGGCAACAAATAACAGAAAAAGCCAACTACATGACCTCATTTACTAACAAAGTTGGAGGCAAAGTAGCTCTATGGCAGCTCAACAGGGACACAGTCTCTGCCTGATGATTTTATTGACTTTATTCTTTTTTTTTTTTTTGTACTAGGGATCAAACTCATGACCTTGTGCTTGCCAGGCAGATGCTGTGCTGTTGAACTATATCCCCAGTCTCTGATTTTATTATTATGCTTGTGGCCTCATAGTGGCAATATGGCTGCTTTGGCTCCAGATGTAATTCACATATCAAAGGTAGACAAAACTCAGGGGATGGAAGTGACACTAATGAATGGATACCATTTTGTCATGTAGCAATATCTTTTTCCAGAAGCTCCACCCCACCTGGTGGAGCTCTCTTTATATTTCTTTGGCCACACTGAGTTACATGGCTACTCCTTGCCAAGAGGGCAGCTGGAAAAAAGACAAATATCTGGTTTTCCAGCCCACATGGTGAGAACGACTAGAGAAAAAATGGGT
This sequence comes from Dasyprocta punctata, assembly GCA_004363535.1. Taxonomy (NCBI): domain Eukaryota; kingdom Metazoa; phylum Chordata; class Mammalia; order Rodentia; family Dasyproctidae; genus Dasyprocta; species Dasyprocta punctata. The sequence goes on along the minus strand of RJWM01013232.1, from coordinate 58 downwards.
CCAGGATGCCTTTCGGGCAGTTGCTCAGCAGTATCTGCCATATACTTTAATACAGGTA